>JAQOWT010000449.1:0-14281 GCA_030407085.1 Trichopria drosophilae
AGCATCCCCCACCCCCTAAAAGAAAAAATTCTAATCTATTTCGTTTTTTGGTCAAGTTAACCAACACATATATTTTTCAAAAATATCTTAAAATTTTCTTTATAATGGTAGAATTACGATATGACATCATTCGACTCGCGGAATACAACCTAGACTAGCCCCCACCCCTTAAAAGAGAAAAATCCACTTGATTTCGTTTTTTGGTCAATTTAACCAACACAAATATTTTTCAAAAATATCTTAAAATTTTCTTTATAATGGTAGAATTACGATATGACATCATTCGACTCGCAGAATACACCCTAGACTAGCCCCCACCCCTTAAAAGAGAAAAATCCAATTGATTTCGTTTTTTGGTCAATTTAACCAACACAAATATTTTTCACAAATATCTTAAAATCTTCTTTATAGTGGTAGAAAGACGATATGACGTCATTGGTCTCGCGGAATATACACTACAGCATCCCCCACCCCCTAAAAGAGAAAATTCTAACGTATTACGTTTTTTGGTCAAGTTAACCAACACAAATATTTTTCAAAAATATCTTAAAATTTTCTTTATAATGGTAGAAAGACGATATGACATCATTAGACTCGCGGAATACACCCTAGACTAGCCCCCACCCCCTAAAAGAAAAAATTCTAATCTATTTCGTTTTTTGGTCAAGTTAACCAACACAAATATTTTTCAAAAATATCTTAATTTTTTTTTATAGTGGTAGAAAGACGATATGACGTCATTTGTGTCGCGGAATATACACTACAGCATCCCCCACCCCCTAAAAGAGAAAATTCTAACGTATTACGTTTTTTCGTCAAGTTAAACAACACAAATATTTTTCAAAAATATCTTAAAATTTTCTTTATAATGGTAGAAAGACGATATGACATCATTAGACTCGCGGAATACACCCTAGACTAGCCCCCACCGCCTAAAAGAAAAAATTCTAATCTATTTCGTTTTTTGGTCAAGTTAACCAACACAAATATTTTTCAAAAACATCTTAAAATTTTCTTTATAATGGTAGAATTACGATATGACATCATTAGACTCGCGGAATACACCCTAGACGAGCCCCCACCCCTTAAAAGAGAAAAATCCACTTGATTTCGTATTTGGTCAATTTAACCAACACAAATATTTTTCAAAAATATCTTAAATTTTTTCTATAGTGGTAGAAAGACGATATGACGTCATTTGTGTCGCGTAATATTCAGTACAGCATCCGCCACCCCCTAAAAGAAAAAATTCTAATCTATTACGTTTTTTCGTCAAGTTAACCAACACAAATATTTTTCAAAAATATCTTAAAATTTTCTTTATAATGGTAGAATTACGATATGACATCATTAGACTCGCGGAATACAACCTAGACTAGCCCCCACCCCTTAAAAGAGAAAAATCCACTTGATGTCGTTTTTTGGTCAATTTAACCAACACAAATATTTTTCAAAAATATCTTAAAATTTTCTTTATAATGGTAGAATTACGATATGACATCACTAGACTCGCGGAATACACCCTAGACTA
The DNA here is from genome assembly GCA_030407085.1 of Trichopria drosophilae. NCBI lineage: Eukaryota > Metazoa > Arthropoda > Insecta > Hymenoptera > Diapriidae > Trichopria > Trichopria drosophilae. The sequence continues at coordinate 1,532 of JAQOWT010000449.1, forward strand.
GCCCCCACCCCTTAAAAGAGAAAAATCCACTTGATTTCGTTTTTTGGTCAATTTAACCAACACAAATATTTTTCAAAAATATCTTAAATTTTGTTTATAGTGGTAGAAAGACGATATGACGTCATCTGTGTCGCGGAATATACACTACAGCATCCCCCACCCCCTAAAAGAAAAAATTCTAGCGTATTACGTTTTTTCGTCAAGTTAACCAACACAAATATTTTTCAAAAATATCTTAAAATTTTCTTTATAATGGTAGAAAGACGATATGACATCATTAGACTCGCGGAATACACCCTAGACTAGCCCCCACCCCCTAAAAGAAAAAATTCTAATCTATTTCGTTTTTTGGTCAAGTTAACCAACACAAATATTTTTCAAAAATATCTTAAAATTTTCTTTATAATGGTAGAATTACGATATGACATCATTAGACTCGCGGAATACACCCTAAACTAGCCCCCACCCCTTAAAAGAGAAAAATCCACTTGATTTCGTTTTTTGGTCAATTTAACCAACACAAATATTTTTCAAAAATATCTTAAATTTTTTTTATAGTGGTAGAAAGACGATATGACGTCATTTGTGTCGCGGAATATACACTACAGCATCCCCCACCCCCTAAAAGAGAAAATTCTAACGTATTACGTTTTTTCGTCAAGTTAACCAACACAAATATTTTTCAAAAATATCTTAAAATTTTCTTTATAATGGTAGAATTACGATATGACATCATTAGACTCGCGGAATACAACCTAGACTAGCCCCCACCCCTTAAAAGAGAAAAATCCACTTGATGTCGTTTTTTGGTCAATTTAACCAACACAAATATTTTTCAAAAATATCTTAAAATTTTCTTTATAATGGTAGAATTACGATATGACATCATTAGACTCGCGGAATACACCCTAGACTAGCCCCCACCCCTTAAAAGAGAAAAATCCACTTGATTTCGTTTTTTGGTCAATTTAACCAACACAAATATTTTTCAAAAATATCTTAAATTTTTTTTATAGTGGTAGAAAGACGATATGACGTCATTTGTGTCGCGGAATATACACTACAGCATCCCCCACCCCCTAAAAGAGAAAATTCTAACGTATTACGTTTTTTCGTCAAGTTAACCAACACAATAATTTTTCAAAAATATCTTAAAATTTTCTTTATAATGGTAGAATTACGATATGACATCATTAGACTCGCGGAATACAACCTAGACTAGCCCCCACCCCTTAAAAGAGAAAAATCCACTTGATGTCGTTTTTTGGTCAATTTAACCAACACAAATATTTTTCAAAAATATCTTAAAATTTTCTTTATAATGGTAGAATTACGATATGACATCATTAGACTCGCGGAATACACCCTAGACTAGCCCCCACCCCTTAAAAGAGAAAAATCCACTTGATTTCGTTTTTTGGTCAATTTAACCAACACAAATATTTTTCAAAAATATCTTCAATTTTTTTTATAGTGGTAGAAAGACGATATGACGTCATTTGTGTCGCGGAATATACACTACAGCATCCCCCACCCCCTAAAAGAGAAAATTCTAATGTATTTCGTTTTTTGGTCAAGTTAACGAACACAAATATTTTTCAAAAATGGCTTAAAATTTTCTTTAAAATGGTACAAAGACGATATGACATCATTGGACTCGCGGAATACACCCTAGACTAGCCCCCACCGCCTAAAAGAAAAAATTCTAATCTATTTCGTTTTTTGGTCAAGTTAACCAACACAAATATTTTTCAAAAACATCTTAAAATTTTCTTTATAATGGTAGAATTACGATATGACATCATTAGACTCGCGGAATACACCCTAGACGAGCCCCCACCCCTTAAAAGAGAAAAATCCACTTGATTTCGTTTTTTGGTCAATTTAACCAACACAAATATTTTTCAAAAATATCTTAAATTTTTTCTATAGTGGTAGAAAGACGATATGACGTCATTTGTGTCGCGTAATATTCAGTACAGCATCCGCCACCCCCTAAAAGAAAAAATTCTAATCTATTTCGTTTTTTGGTCAAGTTAACCAACACAAATATTTTTCAAAAATATCTTAAATTTTTTTTATAGTGGTAGAAAGACGATATGACGTCATTTGTGTCGCGGAATATACACTACAGCATCCCAACTCAATTTAACCAACACAAATATTCTTCAAAAATATCTTAAAATTTTCTTTATAATGGTAGAATTACGATATGACATCATTCGACTCGCGGAATACACCCTAGACTAGCTCCCACCCCTTAAAAGAGAAAATTCTAATGTATTTCGTTTTTTGGTCAAGTTAACCAACACAAATATTTTTCAAAAATGGCTTAAAATTTTCTTTAAAATGGTACAAAGACGATATGACATCATTGGACTCGCGGAATACACCCTAGACTAGCCCCCACCGCCTAAAAGAAAAAATTCTAATCTATTTCGTTTTTTGGTCAAGTTAACCAACACAAATATTTTTCAAAAATATCTTAAAATTTTCTTTATAATGGTAGAATTACGATATGACATCATTAGACTCGCGGAATACACCCTAGACGAGCCCCCACCCCTTAAAAGAGAAAAATCCCCTTGATTTCGTTTTTTGGTCAATTTAACCAACACAAATATTTTTCAAAAATATCTTAAATTTTTTTTATAGTGGTAGAAAGACGATATGACGTCATCTGTGTCGCGGAATATACACTACAGCATCCCCCACCCCCTAAAAGAGAAAATTCTAGCGTATTACGTTTTTTCGTCAAGTTAACCAACACAAATATTTTTCAAAAATATCTTAAAATTTTCTTTATAATGGTAGAAAGACGATATGACATCATTAGACTCGCGGAATACACCCTAGACTAGCCCCCACCCCCTAAAAGAAAAAATTCTAATCTATTTCGTTTTTTGGTCAAGTTAACCAACACAAATATTTTTCAAAAATGGCTTAAAATTTTCTTTAAAATGGTACAAAGACGATATGACATCATTGGACTCGCGGAATACACCCTAGACTAGCCCCCACCGCCTAAAAGAAAAAATTCTAATCTATTTCGTTTTTTGGTCAAGTTAACCAACACAAATATTTTTCAAAAATATCTTAAAATTTTCTTTATAATGGTAGAATTACGATATGACATCATTAGACTCGCGGAATACACCCTAGACTAGCCCCCACCCATTAAAAGAGAAAAATCCACTTGATTTCGTTTTTTGGTCAATTTAACCAACACAAATATTTTTCAAAAATATCTTAAATTTTTTCTATAGTGGTAGAAAGACGATATGACGTCACTTGTGTCGCGTAATATTCAGTACAGCATCCGCCACCCCCTAAAAGAAAAAATTCTAATCTATTTCGTTTTTTGGTCAAGTTAACCAACACAAATATTTTTCAAAAATATCTTAAATTTTTTTTATAGTGGTAGAAAGACGATATGACGTCATTTGTGTCGCGAAATATACACTACAGCATCCCCCACCCCCTAAAAGAGAAAATTCTAACGTATTACGTTTTTTCGTCAAGTTAACCAACACAAATATTTTTCAAAAATATCTTAAAATTTTCTTTATAATGGTAGAATTACGATATGACATCATTAGACTCGCGGAATACACCCTAGACTAGCCCCCACCCCTTAAAAGAGAAAAATCCACTTGATTTCGTTTTTTGGTCAATTTAACCAACACAAATATTTTTCAAAAATATCTTCAATTTTTTGTATAGTGGTAGAAAGACGATATGACGTCATTTGTGTCGCGTAATATTCAGTACAGCATCCGCCACCCCCTAAAAGAAAAAATTCTAATCTATTTCGTTTTTTGGTCAAGTTAACCAACACAAATATTTTTCAAAAATATCTTAAATTTTTTTTATAGTGGTAGAAAGACGATATGACGTCATTTGTGTCGCGGAATATACACTACAGCATCCCAACTCAATTTAACCAACACAAATATTCTTCAAAAATATCTTAAAATTTTCTTTATAATGGTAGAATTACGATATGACATCATTCGACTCGCGGAATACACCCTAGACTAGCTCCCACCCCTTAAAAGAGAAAATTCTAATGTATTTCGTTTTTTGGTCAAGTTAACCAACACAAATATTTTTCAAAAATGGCTTAAAATTTTCTTTAAAATGGTACAAAGACGATATGACATCATTGGACTCGCGGAATACACCCTAGACTAGCCCCCACCGCCTAAAAGAAAAAATTCTAATCTATTTCGTTTTTTGGTCAAGTTAACCAACACAAATATTTTTCAAAAATATCTTAAAATTTTCTTTATAATGGTAGAATTACGATATGACATCATTAGACTCGCGGAATACACCCTAGACGAGCCCCCACCCCTTAAAAGAGAAAAATCCCCTTGATTTCGTTTTTTGGTCAATTTAACCAACACAAATATTTTTCAAAAATATCTTAAAATTTTCTTTATAATGGTAGAATTACGATATGACATCATTAGACTCGCGGAATACACCCTAGACTAGCCCCCACCCCTTAAAAGAGAAAAATCCACTTGATTTCGTTTTTGGTCAAGTTAACCAACACAAATATTTTTCAAAAATATCTTCAATTTTTTTTATAGTGGTAGAAAGACGATATGACGTGATTTGTGTCGCGGAATATACACTACAGCATCCCCCACCCCCTAAAAGAGAAAATTCTAACGTATTACGTTTTTGGTCAATTTAACCAACACAAATATTCTTCAAAAATATCTTAAAATTTTCTTTATAATGGTAGAATTACGATATGACATCATTCGACTCGCGGAATACACCCTAGACTAGCCCCCACCCCTTAAAAGAGAAAATTCTAATCTATTTCGTTTTTTGGTCAAGTTAACCAACACAAATATTTTTCAAAAATATCTTAAAATTTTCTTTATAATGGTAGAATTACGATATGACATCATTAGACTACCGGAATACACCCTAGACGAGCCCCCACCCCTTAAAAGAGAAAAATCCACTTGATTTCGTTTTTTGGTCAATTTAACCAACACAAATATTTTTCAAAAATATCTTAAATTTTGTTTATAGTGGTAGAAAGACGATATGACGTCATCTGTGTCGCGGAATATACACTACAGCATCCCCCACCCCCTAAAAGAAAAAATTCTAGCGTATTACGTTTTTTCGTCAAGTTAACGAACACAAATATTTTTCAAAAATGGCTTAAAATTTTCTTTAAAATGGTACAAAGAAGATATGACATCATTGGACTCGCGGAATACACCCTAGACTAGCCCCCACCGCCTAAAAGAAAAAATTCTAATCTATTTCGTTTTTTGGTCAAGTTAACCAACACAAATATTTTTCAAAAATATCTTAAAATTTTCTTTATAATGGTAGAATTACGATATGACATCATTAGACTCGCGGAATACACCCTAGACGAGCCCCCACCCCTTAAAAGAGAAAAATCCACTTGATTTCGTTTTTTTGTCAATTTAACCAACACAAATATTTTTCAAAAATATCTTAAATTTTTTTTATAGTGGTAGAAAGACGATATGACGTTATCTGTGTCGCGGAATATACACTACAGCATCCCCCACCCCCTAAAAGAAAAAATTCTAATCTATTTCGTTTTTTGGTCAAGTTAACCAACACAAATATTTTTCAAAAATATCTTAAAATTTTCTTTATAATGGTAGAATTACGATATGACATCATTAGACTCGCGGAATACACCCTAGACTAGCCCCCACCCATTAAAAGAGAAAAATCCACTTGATTTCGTTTTTTGGTCAATTTAACCAACACAAATATTTTTCAAAAATATCTTAAATTTTTTCTATAGTGGTAGAAAGACGATATGACGTCATTTGTGTCGCGTAATATTCAGTACAGCATCCGCCACCCCCTAAAAGAAAAAATTCTAATTTATTTCGTTTTTTGGTCAAGTTAACCAACACAAATATTTTTCAAAAATATCTTAAATTTTTTTTATAGTGGTAGAAAGACGATATGACGTCATTTGTGTCGCGGAATATACACTACAGCATCCCCCACCCCCTAAAAGAAAAAATTCTAATCTATTTCGTTTTTTGGTCAAGTTAAACGACACATATATTTTTCAAAAATATCTTAAAATTTTCTTTATAATGGTAGAATTACGATATGACATCATTCGACTCGCGGAATACAACCTAGACTAGCCCCCACCCCTTAAAAGAGAAAAATCCACTTGATTTCGTTTTTTGGTCAATTTAACCAACACAAATATTTTTCAAAAATATCTTAAAATTTTCTTTATAATGGTAGAATTACGATATGACATCATTCGACTCGCAGAATACACCCTAGACTAGCCCCCACCCCTTAAAAGAGAAAAATCCACTTGATTTCGTTTTTTGGTCAATTTAACCAACACAAATATTTTTCAAAAATATCTTAAAATCTTCTTTATAGTGGTAGAAAGACGATATGACGTCATTGGTCTCGCGGAATATACACTACAGCATCCCCCACCCCCTAAAAGAGAAAATTCTAACGTATTACGTTTTTTGGTCAAGTTAACCAACACAAATATTTTTCAAAAATATCTTAAAATTTTCTTTATAATGGTAGAAAGACGATATGACATCATTAGACTCGCGGAATACACCCTAGACTAGCCCCCACCCCCTAAAAGAAAAAATTCTAATCTATTTCGTTTTTTGGTCAAGTTAACCAACACAAATATTTTTCAAAAATATCTTAAATTTTTTTTATAGTGGTAGAAAGACGATATGACGTCATTTGTGTCGCGGAATATACACTACAGCATCCCAACTCAATTTAACCAACACAAATATTCTTCAAAAATATCTTAAAATTTTCTTTATAATGGTAGAATTACGATATGACATCATTCGACTCGCGGAATACACCCTAGACTAGCCCCCACCCCTTAAAAGAGAAAATTCTAATGTATTTCGTTTTTTGGTCAAGTTAACCAACACAAATATTTTTCAAAAATGGCTTAAAATTTTCTTTAAAATGGTACAAAGACGATATGACATCATTGGACTCGCGGAATACGCCCTAGACTAGCCCCCACCGCCTAAAAGAAAAAATTCTAATCTATTTCGTTTTTTGGTCAAGTTAACCAACACAAATATTTTTCAAAAATATCTTAAAATTTTCTTTATAATGGTAGAATTACGATATGACATCATTAGACTCGCGGAATACACCCTAGACGAGCCCCCACCCCTTAAAAGAGAAAAATCCACTTGATTTCGTTTTTTGGTCAATTTAACCAACACAAATATTTTTCAAAAATATCTTAAATTTTTTTTAAAGTGGTAGAAAGACGATATGACGTCATTTGTGTCGCGGAATATACACTACAGCATCCCCTACCCCCTAAAAGAAAAAATTCTAATCTATTTCGTTTTTTGGTCAAGTTAACCAACACAAATATTTTTCAAAAATATCTTAAAATTTTCTTTATAATGGTAGAATTACGATATGACATCATTAGACTCGCGGAATACACCCTAGACTAGCCCCCACCCATTAAAAGAGAAAAATCCACTTGATTTCGTTTTTTGGTCAATTTAACCAACACAAATATTTTTCAAAAATTTCTTAAATTTTTTCTATAGTGGTAGAAAGACGATATGACGTCATTTGTGTCGCGTAATATACAGTACAGCATCCCCCACCCCCTAAAAGAAAAAATTCTAATCTATTTCGTTTTTTGGTCAAGTTAACCAACACATATATTTTTCAAAAATATCTTAAAATTTTCTTTATAATGGTAGAATTACGATATGACATCATTCGACTCGCGGAATACAACCTAGACTAGTCCCCACCCCTTAAAAGAGAAAAATCCACTTGATTTCGTTTTTTGGTCAATTTAACCAACACAAATATTTTTCAAAAATATCTTAAAATTTTCTTTATAATGGTAGAATTACGATATGACATCATTCGACTCGCAGAATACACCCTAGACTAGCCCCCACCCCTTAAAAGAGAAAAATCCACTTGATTTCGTTTTTTGGTCAATTTAACCAACACAAATATTTTTCAAAAATATCTTAAAATCTTCTTTATAATGGTAGAAAGACGATATGACATCATTAGACTCGAGGAATACACCCTAGACTAGCCCCCACCCCCTAAAAGAAAAAATTCTAATGTATTTCGTTTTTTGGTCAAGTTAACCAACACAAATATTTTTCAAAAATGGCTTAAAATTTTCTTTAAAATGGTACAAAGACGATATGACATCATTGGACTCGCGGAATACGCCCTAGACTAGCCCCCACCGCCTAAAAGAAAAAATTCTAATCTATTTCGTTTTTTGGTCAAGTTAACCAACACAAATATTTTTCAAAAATATCTTAAAATTTTCTTTATAATGGTAGAATTACGATATGACATCATTAGACTCGCGGAATACACCCTAGACGAGCCCCCACCCCTTAAAAGAGAAAAAGCCACTTGATTTCGTTTTTTGGTCAAGTTAACCAACACAAATATTTTTCAAAAATATCTTAAAATCTTCTTTATAGTGGTAGAAAGACGATATGACGTCATTGGTCTCACGGAATATACACTACAGCATCCCCCACCCCCTAAAAGAGAAAATTCTAACGTATTACGTTTTTTGGTCAAGTTAACCAACACAAATATTTTTCAAAAATATCTTAAAATTTTCTTTATAATGGTAGAAAGACGATATGACATCATTAGACTCGCGGAATACAACCTAGACTAGCCCCCACCCCCTAAAAAAAAAAATTCTAATCTATTTCGTTTTTTGGTCAAGTTAACCAACACAAATATTTTTCAAAAATATCTTAAAATCTTCTTTATAGTGGTAGAAAGACGATATGACGTCATTTGTGTCGCGGAATATACACTACAGCATCCCCCACCCCCTAAAAGAAAAAATTCTAATCTATTTCGTTTTTTGGTCAAGTTAACCAACACAAATATTTTTCAAAAATATCTTAAAATTTTCTTTATAATGGTAGAATTACGATATGACATCATTCGACTCGCAGAATACACCCTAGACTAGCCCCCACCCCTTAAAAGAGAAAAATCCAATTGATTTCGTTTTTTGGTCAATTTAACCAACACAAATATTTTTCAAAAATATCTTAAAATCTTCTTTATAATGGTAGAAAGACGATATGACATCATTAGACTCGAGGAATACACCCTAGACTAGCCCCCACCCCCTAAAAGAAAAAATTCTAATGTATTTCGTTTTTTGGTCAAGTTAACCAACACAAATATTTTTCAAAAATGGCTTAAAATTTTCTTTAAAATGGTACAAAGACGATATGACATCATTGGACTCGCGGAATACGCCCTAGACTAGCCCCCACCGCCTAAAAGAAAAAATTCTAATCTATTTCGTTTTTTGGTCAAGTTAACCAACACAAATATTTTTCAAAAATATCTTAAAATTTTCTTTATAATGGTAGAATTACGATATGACATCATTAGACTCGCGGAATACACCCTAGACGAGCCCCCACCCCTTAAAAGAGAAAAATCCACTTGATTTCGTTTTTTGGTCAATTTAACCAACACAAATATTTTTCAAAAATATCTTAAATTTTTTTTAAAGTGGTAGAAAGACGATATGACGTCATTTGTGTCGCGGAATATACACTACAGCATCCCCTACCCCCTAAAAGAAAAAATTCTAATCTATTTCGTTTTTTGGTCTAGTTAACCAACACAAATATTTTTCAAAAATATCTTAAAATTTTCTTTATAATGGTAGAATTACGATATGACATCATTAGACTCGCGGAATACACCCTAGACTAGCCCCCACCCATTCAAAGAGAAAAATCCACTTGATTTCGTTTTTTTGGTCAATTTAACCAACACAAATATTTTTCAAAAATTTCTTAAATTTTTTCTATAGTGGTAGAAAGACGATATGACGTCATTTGTGTCGCGTAATATACAGTACAGCATCCCCCACCCCCTAAAAGAAAAAATTCTAATCTATTTCGTTTTTTGGTCAAGTTAACCAACACATATATTTTTCAAAAATATCTTAAAATTTTCTTTATAATGGTAGAATTACGATATGACATCATTCGACTCGCGGAATACAACCTAGACTAGTCCCCACCCCTTAAAAGAGAAAAATCCACTTGATTTCGTTTTTTGGTCAATTTAACCAACACAAATATTTTTCAAAAATATCTTAAAATTTTCTTTATAATGGTAGAATTACGATATGACATCATTCGACTCGCAGAATACACCCTAGACTAGCCCCCACCCCATAAAAGAGAAAAATCCACTTGATTTCGTTTTTTGGTCAATTTAACCAACACAAATATTTTTCAAAAATATCTTAAAATCTTCTTTATAATGGTAGAAAGACGATATGACATCATTAGACTCGAGGAATACACCCTAGACTAGCCCCCACCCCCTAAAAGAAAAAATTCTAATCTATTTCGTTTTTTGGTCAAGTTAACCAACACAAATATTTTTCAAAAATATCTTAAATTTTTTTTATAGTGGTAGAAAGACGATATGACGTCATTTGTGTCGCGGAATATACACTACAGCATCCCCCACCCCCTAAAAGAGAAAATTCTAACGTATTACGTTTTTTCGTCAAGTTAACCAACACAAATATTTTTCAAAAATATCTTAAAATTTTCTTTATAATGGTAGAATTACGATATGACATCATTAGACTCGCGGAATACAACCTAGACTAGCCCCCACCCCTTAAAAGAGAAAAATCCACTTGATGTCGTTTTTTGGTCAATTTAACCAACACAAATATTTTTCAAAAATATCTTAAAATTTTCTTTATAATGGTAGAATTACGATATGACATCATTAGACTCGCGGAATACACCCTAGACTAGCCCCCACCCATTCAAAGAGAAAAATCCACTTGATTTCGTTTTTTTGGTCAATTTAACCAACACAAATATTTTTCAAAAATTTCTTAAATTTTTTCTATAGTGGTAGAAAGACGATATGACGTCATTTGTGTCGCGTAATATACAGTACAGCATCCCCCACCCCCTAAAAGAAAAAATTCTAATCTATTTCGTTTTTTGGTCAAGTTAACCAACACATATATTTTTCAAAAATATCTTAAAATTTTCTTTATAATGGTAGAATTACGATATGACATCATTAGACTCGCGGAATACACCCTAGACGAGCCCCCACCCCTTAAAAGAGAAAAATCCACTTGATTTCGTTTTTTGGTCAATTTAACCAACACAAATATTTTTCAAAAATATCTTAAAATCTTCTTTATAGTGGTAGAAAGACGATATGACGTCATCTGTGTCGCGGAATATACACTACAGCATCCCCCACCCCCTAAAAGAGAAAATTCTAGCGTATTACGTTTTTTCGTCAAGTTAACCAACACAAATATTTTTCAAAAATATCTTAAAATTTTCTTTATAATGGTAGAAAGACGATATGACATCATTAGACTCGCGGAATACACCCTAGACTAGCCCCCACCCCCTAAAAGAAAAAATTCTAATCTATTTCGTTTTTTGGTCAAGTTAACCAACACAAATATTTTTCAAAAATATCTTAAAATTTTCTTTATAATGGTAGAATTACGATATGACATCATTAGACTCGCGGAATACACCCTAGACTAGCCCCCACCCCTTAAAAGAGAAAAATCCACTTGATTTCGTTTTTTGGTCAATTTAACCAACACAAATATTTTTCAAAAATATCTTAAAATTTTCTTTATAATGGTAGAATTACGATATGACATCATTCGACTCGCAGAATACACCCTAGACTAGCCCCCACCCCTCAAAAGAGAAAAAGCCAATTGATTTCGTTTTTTGGTCAAGTTAACCAACACAAATATTTTTCAAAAATATCTTAAAATCTTCTTTATAGTGGTAGAAAGACGATATGACGTCATTGGTCTCACGGAATATACACTACAGCATCCCCCACCCCCTAAAAGAAAAAATTCTAATCTATTTCGTTTTTTGGTCAAGTTAACCAACACAAATATTTTTCAAAAATATCTTAAAATTTTCTTTATAATAGTAGAATTACGATATGACATCATTAGACTCGCGGAATACACCCTAGACTAGCCCCCACCCATTAAAAGAGAAAAATCCACTTGATTTCGTTTTTTGGTCAATTTAACCAACACAAATATTTTTCAAAAATATCTTAAATTTTTTCTATAGTGGTAGGAAGACGATATGACGTCATTTGTGTCGCGTAATATTCAGTACAGCATCCGCCACCCCCTAAAAGAAAAAATTCTAATCTATTTCGTTTTTTGGTCAAGTTAACCAACACATATATTTTTCAAAAATATCTTAAAATTTTCTCTATAATGGTAGAATTACGATATGACATCATTCGACTCGCGGAATACAACCTAGACTAGCCCCCACCCCTTAAAAGAGAAAAATCCACTTGATTTCGTTTTTTGGTCAATTTAACCAACACAAATATTTTTCAAAAATATCTTAAAATTTTCTTTATAATGGTAGAATTACGATATGACATCATTCGACTCGCAGAATACACCCTAGACTAGCCCCCACCCCTTAAAAGAGAAAAAGCCACTTGATTTCGTTTTTTGGTCAAGTTAACCAACACAAATATTTTTCAAAAATATCTTAAAATCTTCTTTATAGTGGTAGAAAGACGATATGACGTCATTGGTCTCACGGAATATACACTACAGCATCCCCCACCCCCTAAAAGAGAAAATTCTAATCTATTTCGTTT
>JAQOWT010000450.1:0-14287 GCA_030407085.1 Trichopria drosophilae
AATCTTTATATTACTGTCTACGAACCTGTCTACGATAAATGAGATTAGGACAAGGCAAACTGAATATAAGCTTATTTCCAGGATTCATAATACGTATTCTCATGTCAAGAAGAAGCTTGGTATTTAAATATGACAGTTCGTCGTCGATATTTGAATTTTCAGAGATGTCGCCGCACATTCGTAATAAATATGCAACCAGTATTACGTGGCAAATGTTAGTCTATATGAAAATTCTACGATTCTTCGTCAGTTTCGAATATTTCGATGAAATAAGCAATGTAAAAATCAATGCGTCTTCTTGAATGCATACTCCTTGCACTCGTAGTATCATCTGGTGGAGCCTAGCAACTACAAGAATGAATTTACTAGTAAGTTACATGAAAACTGACAAACTTTGAACTATAATAGATTAAGAAGGTGCATTTTTTCAGTTATTAGTCCTTATGTTACAGTCTACGGACCTGTCTACGAAAACTAAGAAATTTTAAAACATAATGGGACAAGAATGTGTTTTCGTTCTTTTTCAGGTAATCTTTATATTACTGTCTACGAACCTGTCTACGATAAATGCGATTAGGACAAGGCAAACTGAATATAAGCTTATTTCCAGGATTCATAATACGTATTCTCATGTCAAGAAGAAGCTTGGTATTTAAATATGACAGTTCGTCGTCGATATTTGAATTTTCAGAGATGTCGCCGCACATTCGTAATAAATATGCAACCAGTATTACGTAGCAAATGTTAGTCTATATGAAAATTCTACGATTCTTCGTCAGTTTCGAATATTTCGATGAAATAAGCAATGTAAAAATCAATGCGTCTTCTTGAATGCATACTCCTTGCACTCGTAGTATCATCTGGTGGAGCCTAGCAACTACAAGAATGAATTTACTAGTAAGTTACATGAAAACTGACAAACTTTGAACGATAATAGATTAAGAAGGTGCATTTTTTCAGTTATTAGTCCTTATGTTACAGTCTACGGACCTGTCTACGAAAACTAAGAAATTTTAAAATATAATGGGACAAGAATGTGTTTTCGTTCTTTTTCAGGTAATCTTTATATTACTGTCTACGAACCTGTCTACGATAAATGCGATTAGGACAAGGCAAACTGAATATAAGCTTATTTCCAGGATTCATAATACGTATTCTCATGTCAAGAAGAAGCTTGGTATTTAAATATGACAGTTCGTCGTCGATATTTGAATTTTCAGAGATGTCGCCGCACATTCGTAATAAATATGCAACCAGTATTACGTAGCAAATGTTAGTCTATATGAAAATTCTACGATTCTTCGTCAGTTTCGAATATTTCGATGAAATAAGCAATGTAAAAATCAATGCGTCTTCTTGAATGCATACTCCTTGCACTCGTAGTATCATCTGGTGGAGCCTAGCAACTACAAGAATGAATTTACTAGTAAGTTACATGAAAACTGACAAACTTTGAACGATAATAGATTAAGAAGGTGCATTTTTTCAGTTATTAGTCCTTATGTTACAGTCTACGGACCTGTCTACGAAAACTAAGAAATTTTAAAACATAATGGGACAAGAATGTGTTTTCGTTCTTTTTCAGGTAATCTTTATATTACTGTCTACGAACCTGTCTACGATAAATGAGATTAGGACAAGGCAAACTGAATATAAGCTTATTTCCAGGATTCATAATACGTATTCTCATGTCAAGAAGAAGCTTGGTATTTAAATATGACAGTTCGTCGTCGATATTTGAATTTTCAGAGATGTCGCCGCACATTCGTAATAAATATGCAACCAGTATTACGTAGCAAATGTTAGTCTATATGAAAATTCTACGATTCTTCGTCAGTTTCGAATATTTCGATGAAATAAGCAATGTAAAAATCAATGCGTCTTCTTGAATGCATACTCCTTGCACTCGTAGTATCATCTGGTGGAGCCTAGCAACTACAAGAATGAATTTACTAGTAAGTTACATGAAAACTGACAAACTTTGAACGATAATAGATTAAGAAGGTGCATTTTTTCAGTTATTAGTCCTTATGTTACAGTCTACGGACCTGTCTACGAAAACTAAGAAATTTTAAAACATAATGGGACAAGAATGTGTTTTCGTTCTTTTTCAGGTAATCTTTATATTACTGTCTACGAACCTGTCTACGATAAATGAGATTAGGACAAGGCAAACTGAATATAAGCTTATTTCCAGGATTCATAATACGTATTCTCATGTCAAGAAGAAGCTTGGTATTTAAATATGACAGTTCGTCGTCGATATTTGAATTTTCAGAGATGTCGCCGCACATTCGTAATAAATATGCAACCAGTATTACGTAGCAAATGTTAGTCTATATGAAAATTCTACGATTCTTCGTCAGTTTCGAATATTTCGATGAAATAAGCAATGTAAAAATCAATGCGTCTTCTTGAATGCATACTCCTTGCACTCGTAGTATCATCTGGTGGAGCCTAGCAACTACAAGAATGAATTTACCAGTGAGTTATATGCGAACTGACAAACTTTGAACGATAATATATTAAGAAGGTGCATTTTTTCAGTTATTAGTCCTTATGTTACAGTCTACGGACCTGTCTACGAAAACTAAGAAATTTTAAAATATAATGGGACAAGAATGTGTTTTCTTTCTTTTTCAGGTAATCTTTATATTACTGTCTTCGAACCTGTCTACGATAAATGCGATTAGGACAAGGCAAACTGAATATAAGCTTATTTCCAGGATTCATAATACGTATTCTCATGTCAAGAAGAAGTTTGGTATTTAAATATGACAGTTCGTCGTCGATATTTGAATTTTCAGAGATGTCGCCGCACATTCGTAATAAATATGCAACCAGTATTACGTAGCAAATGTTAGTCTATATGAAAATTCTACGATTCTTCGTCAGTTTCGAATATTTCGATGAAATAAGCAATGTAAAAATCAATGCGTCTTCTTGAATGCATACTCCTTGCACTCGTAGTATCATCTGGTGGAGCCTAGCAACTACAAGAATGAATTTACCAGTGAGTTATATGGGAACTGACAAACTTTGAACGATAATAGATTAAGAAGGTGCATTTTTTCTGTTATTACTCCTTATGTTACAGCCTACGGACCTGTCTACGAAAACTAAGAAATTTTAAAACATAATAGGACAAGAATGTGTTTTCGTTCTTTTTCAGGTAATCTTTATATTACTGTCTACGAACCTGTCTACGATAATTGAGATTAGGACAAGGCAAACTGAATATAAGCTTATTTCCAGGATTCATAATACGTATTCTCTTGTCAAGAAGAAGCTTGGTATTTAAATATGACAGCTCGTCGTCGATATTTGAATTTTCAGAGAAGTCGCCACACATTCGTAATAAATATGCATCCAGTATTACGTAGCAAACGTTAGTCTATATGAAAATTCTACGATTCTTCGTCAGTTTCGAATATTTCGATGAAATAAGCAATGTAAAAATCAATGCGTCTTCTTGAATGCATACTCCTTGCACTCGTAGTATCATCTGGTGGAGCCTAGCAACTACAAGAATGAATTTACTAGTAAGTTACATGAAAACTGACAAACTTTGAACGATAATAGATTAAGAAGGTGCATTTTTTCAGTTATTAGTCCTTATGTTATAGTCTACGGACCTGTCTACGAAAACTAAGAAATTTTAAAACATAATGGGAGAAGAATGTGTTTTCGTTCTTTTTCAGGTAATTTTTATATTACTGTCTATGAACCTGACTACGATAAATGAGATTAGGACAAGGCAAACTGAATATAAGCTTATTTCCAGGATTCATAATACGTATTCTCATGTCAAGAAGAAGCTTGGTATTTAAATATGACAGTTCTTCGTCGATATTTGAATTTTCAGAGATGTCGCCGCACATTCGTAATAAATATGCAACCAGTATTACGTAGCAAATGTTAGTCTATATGAAAATTCTACGATTCTTCGTCAGTTTCGAATATTTCGATGAAATAAGCAATGTAAA
This sequence comes from Trichopria drosophilae, assembly GCA_030407085.1. Lineage (NCBI taxonomy): Eukaryota > Metazoa > Arthropoda > Insecta > Hymenoptera > Diapriidae > Trichopria > Trichopria drosophilae. The sequence goes on from JAQOWT010000450.1 coordinate 3,987, forward strand.
AATCAATGCGTCTTCTTGAATGCATACTCCTTGCACTCGTAGTATCATCTGGTGGAGCCTAGCAACTACAAGAATGAATTTACTAGTAAGTTACATGAAAACTGACAAACTTTGAACGATAATAGATTAAGAAGGTGCATTTTTTCAGTTATTAGTCCTTATGTTACAGTCTACGGACCTGTCTACGAAAACTAAGAAATTTTAAAACATAATGGGACAAGAATGTGTTTTCGTTCTTTTTCAGGTAATCTTTATATTACTGTCTACGAACCTGTCTACGATAAATGAGATTAGGACAAGGCAAACTGAATATAAGCTTATTTCCAGGATTCATAATACGTATTCTCATGTCAAGAAGAAGCTTGGTATTTAAATATGACAGTTCGTCGTCGATATTTGAATTTTCAGAGATGTCGCCGCACATTCGTAATAAATATGCAACCAGTATTACGTAGCAAATGTTAGTCTATATGAAAATTCTACGATTCTTCGTCAGTTTCGAATATTTCGATGAAATAAGCAATGTAAAAATCAATGCGTCTTCTTGAATGCATACTCCTTGCACTCGTAGTATCATCTGGTGGAGCCTAGCAACTACAAGAATGAATTTACTAGTAAGTTACATGAAAACTGACAAACTTTGAACGATAATAGATTAAGAAGGTGCATTTTTTCAGTTATTAGTCCTTATGTTACAGTCTACGGACCTGTCTACGAAAACTAAGAAATTTTAAAACATAATGGGACAAGAATGTGTTTTCGTTCTTTTTCAGGTAATCTTTATATTACTGTCTACGAACCTGTCTACGATAAATGAGATTAGGACAAGGCAAACTGAATATAAGCTTATTTCCAGGATTCATAATACGTATTCTCATGTCAAGAAGAAGCTTGGTATTTAAATATGACAGTTCGTCGTCGATATTTGAATTTTCAGAGATGTCGCCGCACATTCGTAATAAATATGCAACCAGTATTACGTAGCAAATGTTAGTCTATATGAAAATTCTACGATTCTTCGTCAGTTTCGAATATTTCGATGAAATAAGCAATGTAAAAATCAATGCGTCTTCTTGAATGCATACTCCTTGCACTCGTAGTATCATCTGGTGGAGCCTAGCAACTACAAGAATGAATTTACTAGTAAGTTACATGAAAACTGACAAACTTTGAACGATAATAGATTAAGAAGGTGCATTTTTTCAGTTATTAGTCCTTATGTTACAGTCTACGGACCTGTCTACGAAAACTAAGAAATTTTAAAACATAATGGGACAAGAATGTGTTTTCGTTCTTTTTCAGGTAATCTTTATATTACTGTCTACGAACCTGTCTACGATAAATGAGATTAGGACAAGGCAAACTGAATATAAGCTTATTTCCAGGATTCATAATACGTATTCTCATGTCAAGAAGAAGCTTGGTATTTAAATATGACAGTTCGTCGTCGATATTTGAATTTTCAGAGATGTCGCCGCACATTCGTAATAAATATGCAACCAGTATTACGTAGCAAATGTTAGTCTATATGAAAATTCTACGATTCTTCGTCAGTTTCGAATATTTCGATGAAATAAGCAATGTAAAAATCAATGCGTCTTCTTGAATGCATACTCCTTGCACTCGTAGTATCATCTGGTGGAGCCTAGCAACTACAAGAATGAATTTACTAGTAAGTTACATGAAAACTGACAAACTTTGAACGATAATAGATTAAGAAGGTGCATTTTTTCAGTTATTAGTCCTTATGTTACAGTCTACGGACCTGTCTACGAAAACTAAGAAATTTTAAAACATAATGGGACAAGAATGTGTTTTCGTTCTTTTTCAGGTAATCTTTATATTACTGTCTACGAACCTGTCTACGATAAATGAGATTAGGACAAGGCAAACTGAATATAAGCTTATTTCCAGGATTCATAATACGTATTCTCATGTCAAGAAGAAGCTTGGTATTTAAATATGACAGTTCGTCGTCGATATTTGAATTTTCAGAGATGTCGCCGCACATTCGTAATAAATATGCAACCAGTATTACGTAGCAAATGTTAGTCTATATGAAAATTCTACGATTCTTCGTCAGTTTCGAATATTTCGATGAAATAAGCAATGTAAAAATCAATGCGTCTTCTTGAATGCATACTCCTTGCACTCGTAGTATCATCTGGTGGAGCCTAGCAACTACAAGAATGAATTTACCAGTGAGTTATATGCGAACTGACAAACTTTGAACGATAATATATTAAGAAGGTGCATTTTTTCAGTTATTAGTCCTTATGTTACAGTCTACGGACCTGTCTACGAAAACTAAGAAATTTTAAAATATAATGGGACAAGAATGTGTTTTCTTTCTTTTTCAGGTAATCTTTATATTACTGTCTTCGAACCTGTCTACGATAAATGCGATTAGGACAAGGCAAACTGAATATAAGCTTATTTCCAGGATTCATAATACGTATTCTCTTGTCAAGAAGAAGCTTGGTATTTAAATATGACAGCTCGTCGTCGATATTTGAATTTTCAGAGATGTCGCCGCACATTCGTAATAAATATGCAACCAGTATTAGGTAGCAAGTGTTAGTCTATATGAAAATTCTACGATTCTTCGTCAGTTTCGAATATTTCGATGAAATAAGCAATGTAAAAATCAATGCGTCTTCTTGAATGCATACTCCTTGCACTCGTAGTATCATCTGGTGGAGCCTAGCAACTACAAGAATGAATTTACTAGTAAGTTACATGAAAACTGACAAACTTTGAACGATAATAGATTAAGAAGGTGCATTTTTTCAGTTATTAGTCCTTATGTTACAGTCTACGGACCTGTCTACGAAAACTAAGAAATTTTAAAACATAATGGGACAAGAATGTGTTTTCGTTCTTTTTCAGGTAATCTTTATATTACTGTCTACGAACCTGTCTACGATAAATGAGATTAGGACAAGGCAAACTGAATATAAGCTTATTTCCAGGATTCATAATACGTATTCTCATGTCAAGAAGAAGCTTGGTATTTAAATATGACAGTTCGTCGTCGATATTTGAATTTTCAGAGATGTCGCCGCACATTCGTAATAAATATGCAACCAGTATTACGTAGCAAATGTTAGTCTATATGAAAATTCTACGATTCTTCGTCAGTTTCGAATATTTCGATGAAATAAGCAATGTAAAAATCAATGCGTCTTCTTGAATGCATACTCCTTGCACTCGTAGTATCATCTGGTGGAGCCTAGCAACTACAAGAATGAATTTACTAGTAAGTTACATGAAAACTGACAAACTTTGAACGATAATAGATTAAGAAGGTGCATTTTTTCAGTTATTAGTCCTTATGTTACAGTCTACGGACCTGTCTACGAAAACTAAGAAATTTTAAAACATAATGGGACAAGAATGTGTTTTCGTTCTTTTTCAGGTAATCTTTATATTACTGTCTACGAACCTGTCTACGATAAATGAGATTAGGACAAGGCAAACTGAATATAAGCTTATTTCCAGGATTCATAATACGTATTCTCATGTCAAGAAGAAGCTTGGTATTTAAATATGACAGTTCGTCGTCGATATTTGAATTTTCAGAGATGTCGCCGCACATTCGTAATAAATATGCAACCAGTATTACGTAGCAAATGTTAGTCTATATGAAAATTCTACGATTCTTCGTCAGTTTCGAATATTTCGATGAAATAAGCAATGTAAAAATCAATGCGTCTTCTTGAATGCATACTCCTTGCACTCGTAGTATCATCTGGTGGAGCCTAGCAACTACAAGAATGAATTTACTAGTAAGTTACATGAAAACTGACAAACTTTGAACGATAATAGATTAAGAAGGTGCATTTTTTCAGTTATTAGTCCTTATGTTACAGTCTACGGACCTGTCTACGAAAACTAAGAAATTTTAAAACATAATGGGACAAGAATGTGTTTTCGTTCTTTTTCAGGTAATCTTTATATTACTGTCTACGAACCTGTCTACGATAAATGAGATTAGGACAAGGCAAACTGAATATAAGCTTATTTCCAGGATTCATAATACGTATTCTCATGTCAAGAAGAAGCTTGGTATTTAAATATGACAGTTCGTCGTCGATATTTGAATTTTCAGAGATGTCGCCGCACATTCGTAATAAATATGCAACCAGTATTACGTAGCAAATGTTAGTCTATATGAAAATTCTACGATTCTTCGTCAGTTTCGAATATTTCGATGAAATAAGCAATGTAAAAATCAATGCGTCTTCTTGAATGCATACTCCTTGCACTCGTAGTATCATCTGGTGGAGCCTAGCAACTACAAGAATGAATTTACTAGTAAGTTACATGAAAACTGACAAACTTTGAACGATAATAGATTAAGAAGGTGCATTTTTTCAGTTATTAGTCCTTATGTTACAGTCTACGGACCTGTCTACGAAAACTAAGAAATTTTAAAACATAATGGGACAAGAATGTGTTTTCGTTCTTTTTCAGGTAATCTTTATATTACTGTCTACGAACCTGTCTACGATAAATGAGATTAGGACAAGGCAAACTGAATATAAGCTTATTTCCAGGATTCATAATACGTATTCTCATGTCAAGAAGAAGCTTGGTATTTAAATATGACAGTTCGTCGTCGATATTTGAATTTTCAGAGATGTCGCCGCACATTCGTAATAAATATGCAACCAGTATTACGTGGCAAATGTTAGTCTATATGAAAATTCTACGATTCTTCGTCAGTTTCGAATATTTCGATGAAATAAGCAATGTAAAAATCAATGCGTCTTCTTGAATGCATACTCCTTGCACTCGTAGTATCATCTGGTGGAGCCTAGCAACTACAAGAATGAATTTACTAGTAAGTTACATGAAAACTGACAAACTTTGAACTATAATAGATTAAGAAGGTGCATTTTTTCAGTTATTAGTCCTTATGTTACAGTCTACGGACCTGTCTACGAAAACTAAGAAATTTTAAAACATAATGGGACAAGAATGTGTTTTCGTTCTTTTTCAGGTAATCTTTATATTACTGTCTACGAACCTGTCTACGATAAATGCGATTAGGACAAGGCAAACTGAATATAAGCTTATTTCCAGGATTCATAATACGTATTCTCATGTCAAGAAGAAGTTTGGTATTTAAATATGACAGTTCGTCGTCGATATTTGAATTTTCAGAGATGTCGCCGCACATTCGTGATAAATATGCAACCAGCATTACGTAGCAAATGTTAGTCTATATGAAAATTCTACGATTCTTCGTCAGTTTCGAATATTTCGATGAAATAAGCAATGTAAAAATCAATGCGTCTTCTTGAATGCATACTCCTTGCACTCGTAGTATCATCTGGTGGAGCCTAGCAACTACAAGAATGAATTTACTAGTAAGTTACATGAAAACTGACAAACTTTGAACGATAATAGATTAAGAAGGTGCATTTTTTCAGTTATTAGTCCTTATGTTACAGTCTACGGACCTGTCTACGAAAACTAAGAAATTTTAAAACATAATGGGACAAGAATGTGTTTTCGTTCTTTTTCAGGTAATCTTTATATTACTGTCTACGAACCTGTCTACGATAAATGAGATTAGGACAAGGCAAACTGAATATAAGCTTATTTCCAGGATTCATAATACGTATTCTCATGTCAAGAAGAAGCTTGGTATTTAAATATGACAGTTCGTCGTCGATATTTGAATTTTCAGAGATGTCGCCGCACATTCGTAATAAATATGCAACCAGTATTACGTAGCAAATGTTAGTCTATATGAAAATTCTACGATTCTTCGTCAGTTTCGAATATTTCGATGAAATAAGCAATGTAAAAATCAATGCGTCTTCTTGAATGCATACTCCTTGCACTCGTAGTATCATCTGGTGGAGCCTAGCAACTACAAGAATGAATTTACTAGTAAGTTACATGAAAACTGACAAACTTTGAACGATAATAGATTAAGAAGGTGCATTTTTTCAGTTATTAGTCCTTATGTTACAGTCTACGGACCTGTCTACGAAAACTAAGAAATTTTAAAACATAATGGGACAAGAATGTGTTTTCGTTCTTTTTCAGGTAATCTTTATATTACTGTCTACGAACCTGTCTACGATAAATGAGATTAGGACAAGGCAAACTGAATATAAGCTTATTTCCAGGATTCATAATACGTATTCTCATGTCAAGAAGAAGCTTGGTATTTAAATATGACAGTTCGTCGTCGATATTTGAATTTTCAGAGATGTCGCCGCACATTCGTAATAAATATGCAACCAGTATTACGTAGCAAATGTTAGTCTATATGAAAATTCTACGATTCTTCGTCAGTTTCGAATATTTCGATGAAATAAGCAATGTAAAAATCAATGCGTCTTCTTGAACGCATACTCCTTGCACTCGTAGTATCATCTGGTGGAGCCTAGCAACTACAAGAATGAATTTACTAGTAAGTTACATGAAAACTGACAAACTTTGAACGATAATAGATTAAGAAGGTGCATTTTTTCAGTTATTAGTCCTTATGTTACAGTCTACGGACCTGTCTACGAAAACTAAGAAATTTTAAAATATAATGGGACAAGAATGTGTTTTCTTTCTTTTTCAGGTAATCTTTATATTACTGTCTACGAACCTGTCTACGATAAATGCGATTAGGACAAGGCAAACTGAATATAAGCTTATTTCCAGGATTCATAATACGTATTCTCATGTCAAGAAGAAGCTTGGTATTTAAATATGACAGTTCGTCGTCGATATTTGAATTTTCAGAGATGTCGCCGCACATTCGTAATAAATATGCAACCAGTATTACGTGGCAAATGTTAGTCTATATGAAAATTCTACGATTCTTCGTCAGTTTCGAATATTTCGATGAAATAAGCAATGTAAAAATCAATGCGTCTTCTTGAATGCATACTCCTTGCACTCGTAGTATCATCTGGTGGAGCCTAGCAACTACAAGAATGAATTTACTAGTAAGTTACATGAAAACTGACAAACTTTGAACGATAATAGATTAAGAAGGTGCATTTTTTCAGTTATTAGTCCTTATGTTACAGTCTACGGACCTGTCTACGAAAACTAAGAAATTTTAAAATATAATGGGACAAGAATGTGTTTTCTTTCTTTTTCAGGTAATCTTTATATTACTGTCTACGAACCTGTCTACGATAAATGCGATTAGGACAAGGCAAACTGAATATAAGCTTATTTCCAGGATTCATAATACGTATTCTCATGTCAAGAAGAAGCTTGGTATTTAAATATGACAGTTCGTCGTCGATATTTGAATTTTCAGAGATGTCGCCGCACATTCGTAATAAATATGCAACCAGTATTACGTAGCAAATGTTAGTCTATATGAAAATTCTACGATTCTTCGTCAGTTTCGAATATTTCGATGAAATAAGCAATGTAAAAATCAATGCGTCTTCTTGAATGCATACTCCTTGCACTCGTAGTATCATCTGGTGGAGCCTAGCAACTACAAGAATGAATTTACTAGTAAGTTACATGAAAACTGACAAACTTTGAACGATAATAGATTAAGAAGGTGCATTTTTTCAGTTATTAGTCCTTATGTTACAGTCTACGGACCTGTCTACGAAAACTAAGAAATTTTAAAACATAATGGGACAAGAATGTGTTTTCGTTCTTTTTCAGGTAATCTTTATATTACTGTCTACGAACCTGTCTACGATAAATGAGATTAGGACAAGGCAAACTGAATATAAGCTTATTTCCAGGATTCATAATACGTATTCTCATGTCAAGAAGAAGCTTGGTATTTAAATATGACAGTTCGTCGTCGATATTTGAATTTTCAGAGATGTCGCCGCACATTCGTAATAAATATGCAACCAGTATTACGTAGCAAATGTTAGTCTATATGAAAATTCTACGATTCTTCGTCAGTTTCGAATATTTCGATGAAATAAGCAATGTAAAAATCAATGCGTCTTCTTGAATGCATACTCCTTGCACTCGTAGTATCATCTGGTGGAGCCTAGCAACTACAAGAATGAATTTACTAGTAAGTTACATGAAAACTGACAAACTTTGAACGATAATAGATTAAGAAGGTGCATTTTTTCAGTTATTAGTCCTTATGTTACAGTCTACGGACCTGTCTACGAAAACTAAGAAATTTTAAAACATAATGGGACAAGAATGTGTTTTCGTTCTTTTTCAGGTAATCTTTATATTACTGTCTACGAACCTGTCTACGATAAATGAGATTAGGACAAGGCAAACTGAATATAAGCTTATTTCCAGGATTCATAATACGTATTCTCATGTCAAGAAGAAGCTTGGTATTTAAATATGACAGTTCGTCGTCGATATTTGAATTTTCAGAGATGTCGCCGCACATTCGTAATAAATATGCAACCAGTATTACGTAGCAAATGTTAGTCTATATGAAAATTCTACGATTCTTCGTCAGTTTCGAATATTTCGATGAAATAAGCAATGTAAAAATCAATGCGTCTTCTTGAATGCATACTCCTTGCACTCGTAGTATCATCTGGTGGAGCCTAGCAACTACAAGAATGAATTTACTAGTAAGTTACATGAAAACTGACAAACTTTGAACGATAATAGATTAAGAAGGTGCATTTTTTCAGTTATTAGTCCTTATGTTACAGTCTACGGACCTGTCTACGAAAACTAAGAAATTTTAAAACATAATGGGACAAGAATGTGTTTTCGTTCTTTTTCAGGTAATCTTTATATTACTGTCTACGAACCTGTCTACGATAAATGAGATTAGGACAAGGCAAACTGAATATAAGCTTATTTCCAGGATTCATAATACGTATTCTCATGTCAAGAAGAAGCTTGGTATTTAAATATGACAGTTCGTCGTCGATATTTGAATTTTCAGAGATGTCGCCGCACATTCGTAATAAATATGCAACCAGTATTACGTAGCAAATGTTAGTCTATATGAAAATTCTACGATTCTTCGTCAGTTTCGAATATTTCGATGAAATAAGCAATGTAAAAATCAATGCGTCTTCTTGAATGCATACTCCTTGCACTCGTAGTATCATCTGGTGGAGCCTAGCAACTACAAGAATGAATTTACTAGTAAGTTACATGAAAACTGACAAACTTTGAACGATAATAGATTAAGAAGGTGCATTTTTTCAGTTATTAGTCCTTATGTTACAGTCTACGGACCTGTCTACGAAAACTAAGAAATTTTAAAACATAATGGGACAAGAATGTGTTTTCGTTCTTTTTCAGGTAATCTTTATATTACTGTCTACGAACCTGTCTACGATAAATGAGATTAGGACAAGGCAAACTGAATATAAGCTTATTTCCAGGATTCATAATACGTATTCTCATGTCAAGAAGAAGCTTGGTATTTAAATATGACAGTTCGTCGTCGATATTTGAATTTTCAGAGATGTCGCCGCACATTCGTAATAAATATGCAACCAGTATTACGTAGCAAATGTTAGTCTATATGAAAATTCTACGATTCTTCGTCAGTTTCGAATATTTCGATGAAATAAGCAATGTAAAAATCAATGCGTCTTCTTGAATGCATACTCCTTGCACTCGTAGTATCATCTGGTGGAGCCTAGCAACTACAAGAATGAATTTACTAGTAAGTTACATGAAAACTGACAAACTTTGAACGATAATAGATTAAGAAGGTGCATTTTTTCAGTTATTAGTCCTTATGTTACAGTCTACGGACCTGTCTACGAAAACTAAGAAATTTTAAAACATAATGGGACAAGAATGTGTTTTCGTTCTTTTTCAGGTAATCTTTATATTACTGTCTACGAACCTGTCTACGATAAATGAGATTAGGACAAGGCAAACTGAATATAAGCTTATTTCCAGGATTCATAATACGTATTCTCATGTCAAGAAGAAGCTTGGTATTTAAATATGACAGTTCGTCGTCGATATTTGAATTTTCAGAGATGTCGCCGCACATTCGTAATAAATATGCAACCAGTATTACGTAGCAAATGTTAGTCTATATGAAAATTCTACGATTCTTCGTCAGTTTCGAATATTTCGATGAAATAAGCAATGTAAAAATCAATGCGTCTTCTTGAATGCATACTCCTTGCACTCGTAGTATCATCTGGTGGAGCCTAGCAACTACAAGAATGAATTTACTAGTAAGTTACATGAAAACTGACAAACTTTGAACGATAATAGATTAAGAAGGTGCATTTTTTCAGTTATTAGTCCTTATGTTACAGTCTACGGACCTGTCTACGAAAACTAAGAAATTTTAAAACATAATGGGACAAGAATGTGTTTTCGTTCTTTTTCAGGTAATC
>JAQOWT010000451.1:0-14692 GCA_030407085.1 Trichopria drosophilae
TATGAAAAAAAATCCCCTTAAGGGAAAAAATACAATTAATTTCTATAGTTAGTAACGTACCCTTCAGCTATGTACTGAATCTAGGACAAAGTGATATTATCAGTTGAAAAACATACCCATGAGTTGTGTACCGATCGAATAAGAAACAATACCAAAATTTTTGTATTCCCAAACGCAGCACCTTCGCTGCCAATTAAAACACTCATTTATTGGAACATTAATTTCATTATTTATTAAGGGTAAGTAGGGGATCGGAAGTGTATTTTACAGTTCGAAAAACGTACCCATGAGTTGTTTAGTTAGCAAAAATGATTAATTACCGAATTTTGTGTTCCGACCCCTATTGGTAAAACAACCCACCGTTAAAAAGAAAAAAATTCAGTAGTTAACGACGGGAAATTAGGGCAATATTATTTTATAGTTGATAAACGTTTGTGATGAATTTTTTATACAAGATGTATAAAAATGTTAAGATTTAAAATATATAAAACTAGCGAAATCAAGGTGCGTATGGTGAATCAGTGATCCACAAGGAAAACTGTTATTACCGACTACGGATTCACTCACGGAAGATGTATCGTGCCAAACAACCAATTGGACGTTGTTATATATTCAATTGGTTGACTCGTTGTTATCTGTGTAAATTTTATTTAAATGAGTGTGTCGCGTTATCGACCATCCTTCCCTCAGGAAGGAGAAACCGGACAGCCGCGACACTCGCACTCCAAGAAATTTGAAGGGCAACAAAAAGTCTCCAGCGAACGTGCTTGTTCCTATCGTTCCAAAAAAACTCGTATGATTGCCTAATTGGAAGGACATGTTGGTTTCCAAAGTTGGCCCGAGCTTCACACAAATCCGGATCCAGGTTGCTGTAACTGAGCATACATCTTACAAAATCGTTTTTTTTTCATTTGCTATATTCCGAGGAGTTCCTTGTGCAGGGAAAATGGGAACGCCATTTTATCCTCGGACAATTCCTATGGTAAGCTGCCATCTTTTCATATAGACTCATTCAATTGTAAAGCAATTGAAATTAACGGAAACGAATGTCTGCATTCAAACATCGTCGAGCCACGGCCATAGTTCAACCGACCATTTTGTTCTACCCTTGCGAGTTCCTGCCCATTCTGCTGCACGCTGTAAATAGGGCGAAAGAAAAGCTGTTTCGTCACCAAGATTCAACGCAATGAAGATTATTTCATCGTGAAGATACAACGCACGCTTAAAACGAGATAAGTCTTCGACAATTATGATGGTTTCGCGACATTGTTTAATTTTTTTCGACTTTGCAAATATTTAATTTTGACGAATAATCATATATTTAATTGAATGAAGTATGAATAGGAAGTAGGTGACGTGCAACGAGATGTTGTAAATTTTTAAATTGTTTATGTTTGATTTTAGAAAATATTGAAATTATTACGTAATAATATTGGAATAGAAATCTGAAATAAGATTACAGATAATACATGATCCAATTATATATAAGCATATTCATTGCAATAATAAATAAGTAACAGTAATCTATAAAAATAGTTATTTTGTTTCATAAGAATGTTAATATAAATAATCAAAATTAATCAAATATATATATATAAATTTGTGATTAGAATAAACATCGGCAACATTTCTTACATTTATTCATACTTATAAACGATAAAGTATAAATAATAGGGTGAACAAAAAAATAAAACTTAACAAATATATACGTGCTTATTCGATTGTGTGTAAATAAAAATAACGAAGATATTACGAATATTTATTTTTGAATAACGTGTGTATAACAAGGAAAAACAATGTATTTGTTTGAGATTGAGTGAAATGATTAATGATATTTGATTAGTGTTATGCCAAATTGGCCAAAAGGTCGTATGATTAGTCGCTGGACGAACAAAATGTTAAATAAAAAGAACACCATTTTTTAATCTATAACATCGTGGTTTATCGAATCACATTTTTGGGTTTGAAGTAATGTCATATTGAATTAAATTACACTTGAATTTAATCATATCTACATATCGTAATTATAACCTACTACTTTGATTTATTTAAAACTCCTTTCGATATTTTTTAAATATAAAGAAAATCGTTACAAATGGCGATCCAACAAACGTGGCGCGGAAATTGAGGGAATTAATTAAATGTTAATAAATTATTTGCGCTCATATTTTCGGCAGAACCTAAAAAAAAATAAAATTACAAGTGTACTGTTTATTTTATATTTTAAATTTGAAATTTTGATATTTCTGAAAATACGAAAACATTATACGACTAGTTTGTTTACAAGTAGATAGGAATATATTTGAATAAACGTTGAAAAAGTAAACATGTTTTGTTCGGAAATTTAAACTATTTCATGGAATTAGTAATATATTATTGAAATCTAAATGGATATAATAGTAAATATTCTTTTTTTTTCTTTATTGGTTTATCTCTGAAGTATTCGAAATGGCGTAAAATTTTATAAATTGGGAAATATAATGGATGGGAATAACATACATAGTTTATTTCATTTTTATATGTTTCGGTTATATAAATATTTTAAGCGAGTATTCGAGTGAATGGGGATAATTTATATCGAATTACAAAGGAAAAATTGCAATTTCTGTACTGATACAAGAAAAAAGAAGATTATTTTGAGACTTTTCAAGGGGAATTATTAGAAAAAATAAAATTAATAAGAAAAAAAGATATTAAATATTGTTATAGTGAAGTAGGTGATTCGATAAACACGGTTGAAGATAGTTTTAGGGTTGAAAATGGTTACGCGAAATATCCTACAAGAGTAATATGAACAGTTAGAAAGCGAGCAAAATAATGTCAATAACGATGCATCCTGAAAATTCAAAGAGAATAGATAAAATTAGGGAAATTCGGGAAAATTCTAGGAAAGAAGAATCTTGCCTCTATAAATGATACAAATTAATTGCACGACAAAATCAAGAACTCGCGCGAATATTTGGACTAATTAATTTGGAAGATCAACATGCAATCAATGGATTAGTAAGACAGGTTGCTGAATATAACTTTTGAAGCAAAAATTCCGCGTTTTTGATGAAAATAGAAATCCGTTAGAATTCCTAAATGACATTGAGCGATATTTTAAGTTCCACGTAAATAAATGCTTCGAATCCATATGCTAGGTATTGAAAGTTTTTTGGGAAGGGCCGCGTGACCGGGATTGGTACGAGATCTGAGTAAAAAAATGAAATTAGATCAATTTGCACAATTTAAGGAACAACTTTGAGGCTGAATTTTATTCCATTCCGACACAAAAAATGCGCATAAAAAATCAGTGGTTTTCTCGTAGATATATTGCGAGGGATGGGACCATGCAAGCGTATTTTTTTTTTTTTTTTTATTGAATGGGGGGGCAATTGAGTGAGGGCACAGTATTTTAGGCCTAAATTGTCAGATTACGAAGTGCATATGCATATTGCACAACAAACTCCCAATTCGAGTTAGGGATTCGTTAAGTAACGCGTCGATTTTGAAAATTTCAAAAATTGTTATGCAAAAACAATAACAAACTGGACGGAAAATTCCAGAATGTTGGAGTTTGAAAAAGAAAATATTCAAATACAAATACCGCAAAGAAAATAATATAATAGATTTAATGGACAAACAAGTGAACGCAATAAGATATAATCCGTTAATCAGAAATATTAAAAGGTTTAACACGAAGTGAGAAATAATTATCCTAATGTTTATAATTCAACATCACGAAATAATTATGCTAGTAATAATTCATCGCATTTTAATAATGATAGGCAATTTTCGTATAATGCAGTTCCTGGTAATTTTTTAGGTAACAATAGTGTTAATCATGTGGGTCAAGGTGTTTGTACCCAGGGTACAGTTGCTTTACCTACAGGTAATACATTGTTAAATCATCAAATTACCAAATACGTCGGTTTCCGCCTCCATCATTGAATGCTTTTAAATAATACTAACCAAACACAGAATTTAAACTAGAAAAACCGGTGTGGTACAAGATGAAGGTCAGGTGTCATGCCGGCAATTTTTGGATTTTTTATGATGACCTTGTAAATGAAATTGATGGGTGCACAGTTGGATTATACGCGTCCACGAATTAAAATTAGTAAATGCCCTTATTTATTTTTGAAAATGAAAGATGTTAAAGTACTGGCACTTATAGATACGGGTAGTCAAGTCACTTGTTTGTCAGAAGGTTTTTATGAAACGATAAATAAATCTACAAAGTTTAATGAGCTACCAGTAAGTAATATGCATGTCACTTCTGCAATTGGTCAGAAAACCACGGCGATTAAAAAACAAATTCACCTTGAATATGAAGTTAACAATAGTATGAGTAGTCATGTGTTCCTAATTGTACCTAAACTTACAACTGACGTTATTTTAGGCAATGACTGGATGCTTTTAAATAAAGTAATAATAGATTATGACCAATGTAAAATAATTATAAATAAAAAACTATGTACCGACGTAAAATTTGAACAGGGATTTTTTCCCGTACGTAATATCGAAATGGTAGAAAATGATAGTATAATAACGAATAATAATTTAATGATAACAAACAAAGATAATGATATAGCTAAAGTGAATGAAAATATCATTACAAATGATGCGAATAAAAAAAATGATGATGTCAATGAATTTTGTGCAATTAATGTTAGTTTATGTAATAATGAAAGTCCAGTTGAAATGATAGATACTGCTGAAAAAAATGTTTATGTATGTAATGAGAATAGTGCAATTGAAATGATAGATACTGCCGAAGAAGATAATGATATATGTATAATTGATAAAAATGATATAAGAAATTGCACAAGATTCATTGATAAGGATAAAAATAAAAATGTTAATGAAATAATTAATGATGATATTTGTATATTAGAAAATAATATGAATAATGATATACACGTAAATGATCGGAACAATAATAAAAATCAAAGAATTACAGTAATGCAAGAGTTAATTGATTATAATGTAATAAAAATTGGTCCAAATAAAAATTATGTAACAGTGGATGTACACGCAAGTCAAGGTAGTTATAATGACGCCAATAAAAAAATAAATGAGATAAAGGAAAAACCTGTTAATCAGGATGAATTTGGTGAGGATCTTAGTACCATTTTATCTACGTTGTCTAATTTTACACAGCATCAAATTGGGGAAATTAAAAAATTAATTCTGAGTTGTAAATCGGTATTTAGCAATCAAGTCGGATGTGCACTAAATTATAAACATGAAATAATATTATCAAGCGACAAGCCATTTATTAGACGATCGTATTCGACTCCGTTATCAATGAAAAAAGCCGTAGATGACGAAATAGAAAAAATGGTTACAATATGGGATTATAGAGCGGTCCAAAAGTCCTTTTTGTA
Organism: Trichopria drosophilae; assembly: GCA_030407085.1. Taxonomy (NCBI): domain Eukaryota; kingdom Metazoa; phylum Arthropoda; class Insecta; order Hymenoptera; family Diapriidae; genus Trichopria; species Trichopria drosophilae. Next base: position 5,373 of record JAQOWT010000451.1, read on the forward strand.
ATCCGTTAAGAGTCGTTAGTAAAAGGGATGGTAGTATCCGGTTGTGTCTTGACGCGCGTTTCTTTAAACAAACATTGTTCAAGGGGACAATGAATCCCCGCCAATAATCGTGAGATGATGCAAAAAATTTAATGGAACTCAGTTTTTTACGTTGTTAGATTTGACGCACGGATATTGGCAATTAGCATTGGAAGAAAAATCGCGACCGTATACTGCTTTCCTCCATGGCTCGAACCTTTATCAATTTTGTAGAGTGCCCTTCGGCCTAAAGACTGCGGGAAGCGCGTTTATTAGAGCCCTAAGTTTAGCGTTGGGAAAACGATTTGACGGATTTTTAAGTATTACATAGACGATCTTCTAATTGCCTCAAAAACATTCGATGACCATTTGAGACATTTATCCTTGTTATTTGAAACTTTAATAGAAAATGGTTTTTACTCTGCGCTTAAAGAAAGCGAAATTCTTTCAAAAAAGTTGGTGAAATTTTTAGGATTTGTTTATCGCCAAAGGGGATTTATCCTGACCCCGATAAACTTAAAATCATTGAGAATTTTCCGCCACCACGAAATAAAATGGATATTACAAAGGTTTTTGGGAATATGCTCGTACTATCGGCATTTCAATGTTGCACATGCGACTCATGTGGATGAGTTTCGAACCTTGCTAAAAAAAGATTCGAAATGGCACTGGACTGATGAACATGCTGTATCATTTGAATTGTTGAAACAAAAATTTGTAAATTGTATTCAATTATTTCATTTTGATCCTGGACGGTATTTGTAGGGTGCAAACGGACGGTTCGGATAAAGGAGTTAGTGGTATATTATATCAAGTAATTGACAAGGGTGAACATCAAGTAGTGTCCTTAGTTAGTCGCTCTTTAACATCGGCTGAATTGAATTATACGACTACGGAGAAGGAACTCCTCGCGATAGTGTATGCGTTATTAAAATTAAGGTACTATCTGATCGGAAGATCGTTCGAGATTGTGACCGATCATAAGGGCCTGACTTTTTTAAATACATCGCCGTATCAAACCGCGCGCTTATCGCGATGGAGTTTGTTTCTCCAAGAATATTCATTTAAGATCAGTCATTGTAAGGGGAGCGAAAATACAGTAGTTGATTTTTTCAGTAGAAATCCGGATGGTCGGTTTGCAGTTGATGATTTAAATCGTGTATTAATCCCCACATTTGACACGTTATCGGAGCATTGATCGGAGCGATAATGAAATAAACGCGTTAATTACTATATGTGCACTTGAGAAAGACGAATTTTTGAATAAATACATGAAAAATATTGTAAAGTTTCAAGGTGAAGATGAGGAAATATTAAAGTTAAAACAAATAGGAAAAATGTCTAAAGATCGATTAAATTGTTATAAAAATATTTGGTTTCATAGAGCTGAGAAGCAAAATAATTGGTGTATCATTATACCTAAAGTCCTGCGATTAGAATTAATAAATTATGTGCATCAAAAAATAGGGCACATGGGTGTTTTCAGGACAATATCCTATTTACAAAGATTCTATTATTGGAGGGGGATGACTCGTGATGTAAAAAGACAAATTTTGTCTTGTGATCTTTGTCAAAGGGTAAAGTACGTACAGTATTCGATGCAGGGTCAATTTGAAAGTATTAAGGTCGACAATCCAGGTGAATTAGTCACCTGTGATTTTTACGGGCCTCTCCCAAAATCGATTGGTGGTGTGGAATTTATCTTTGTACTAATTGATGCTTTTTCAAAATTTGTTACGTTATATCCCATTAGAAAGGCTACTACTCGGGTTGTTGTGAATAAATTAATTATCAATTACGTGGAACGAATGGGTAAACCACGTCGTGTTTTGGCTGACAACGGCAGCCAGTTCACGTCGCCAAAATGGAGATTGGCATTGGAGATGGAGGGAATAAAAGTTTCATTTTGTTCCATAAGACATCCCTAGTCCAATCCCACGGAAAGAGTGATGAGGGAGCTGGGCCGATTGTTCAGGACTTTTTGTTCGAATAGACACGGCGTCGTGGGCTAAACATGTTCCTCGAATAGAATCTTTAATGAATTCAGCCACCAATCTGAGTACTGGCTTTGCACCAATTGAACTACATTTTGGCCAAATCACCAAATGATAAGATATGTGATCTGATTTCATTCCCGCCCAATACTGAAATACCGCATAACGTCAAAATTGTAATGGCTAGGCAAAATATGGACAAGATTTTTATAAAAAGAAAAGCAAAACAGAAAAACGTAAGTAGGGTTGTCCTAGAAATTGGCGATGATGTTTTGTTGCGTGTACCACGTCTCTCGAGCGGCGCCCGATAAAAAATCTACTAAAAATATTTTTTCCATTTTGTATGAAGGTCCGTATAGGATCAAACAGAAATATGGTTCGAAATGGCATTTTGTTTTTGAGTAGAGCTTGATGACGAAACGTGCATTTCAAGGGGAGTAGTATATAATCAGGCAAAGGGGGGTGGGTGGTGGTCTTTTTTTTTTTTTTTTCGGGGGGGTTTACGTACAGGGTTGCTAGACTCGCTGAAATACTTTAGCGCGGTGTGGTGGTGCCTAGGTAATCCCTTCTGGTTGCTTAGTCTGGTTCATTCCCGCCACACGGGCTATAGACCGGCGGACCAAATTTTAGTATATTTTGGTATAAAATGTCCGTAGTGGTGTTGGTGTCTAGGTAATTCTTTACTGGTTACTTAGTCTGAGTGCATTCTCACCACCCGAAATTAGTGAAGTAAATCGGGGCGAAATTTTATTGCACGCATATGAATTTTCATTGTTTTCCATTTGAGTTTCACGATGTATTGTTAAGCGAGGTATAATTCGATTTTACTGCGAATTCAAGGTGTGTATTCCCAATAAAAGGGGGATAGTTGTGCATGATTTTTTATACAAGATGTATAAAATGTAACTCATTTAAAATATAAAAATTAGCGAATCTAAGTGGCGTATGGTTATCAAGTTATCCAAGAAAAACGGTATTACCGAACTACGGATTCCTCACGGAAGATGTACACGTGCCAAACAACAATAGACGTTTTATATATTCAATGGTTGACACGTGTACTGTAGAATTTATTTAAATGTGTGTGTCGCGTTCGACCTATCCCTGGAAGGAGAAACACAACGCCGCGACACTCGGCCCCTGCAAGAATTTGAAAGGGAAACACACGTCTCCAGCCGAAAACGTGCTTGTTCCTATCCGTTCAAAAAACTCGTAGATTGCCTAATTGAAGACATGTTGGTTTCCAAAGTTGGCCCGAGCCTCTTTCACACCAAATCCGGATCCAGGTTGCAGTAACTGAGCAACATCTACAAAATCGTTTTTTTTTCATTTGCATATTCCAGAGGAGTCCCTTGTGCAGGGAAATGGAAGACATTTCTCCCTCGGACAATTTCTTATGGTAAGCTGCCATCTTTTCATATAGACTCATCCAATTTTTAAGCAATTGAAATTAACTGAACGAATGTCTTGCCATTCTAAACATCGTGAGCCACGGCCAAAGTTCAACCGACCATTTGTTTCTACCCTTGCGAGTTTCCTGCCATTCTGCCTTGCACGCTGTAAAATAGGCGAAAGAAATAGCTGTTTCGTCACCACAGATTCAACGCAATGGGAAGATTAATTTCATCGTGAAGATTTCAACGCACCGCTAAAACGAGATAAGTCTTCGACAATTTTGATGGTTTCGCGACATTTGTTTAATTTGGACTTTGACAATATTTAATTTTGACGAATAATCATATATTTAATTGAATGAAGAATGAATGAGAGTGACGTGCAACGATATGTTGTAAATTTTTAAATTGTTTATGTTTGATTTTAGAAAATATTGAAATTATTACGTAATAATATTGGAATAGAAATCTGAAATAAGATACAGATAATCATGATCAATTATACATACAGGGTGTCCGAAAAGTATGGAAACACTCAAATATCTCGGAAAATCGACATCGAATCGAAAAAGTAAAAATACACGTATTCAATGGTTTCAAGAGAGCTATCCAGTGACACCTAACACAACCCCCCACCCCCACCCGCTGGGGGTGATAGAGGGGGTAACTTAAAAATTTTAAATGGGAACCCCCAATTTTTATTGCATATTTTGCTTCCTCAGAAAAAGTTACGTAAATTTTGCCTACCATTATAATTGTTTTTGTTGACAGATGGCGCTGTAATCAACGAAATTAAAAAATTATTCTAAAAAGTTTTAAAAATCTCGCGAAAAACACAACGGATCAAAAAAGTAAAAACACACGTATTCAATGGTTTCAAGAGAGCTATCCAGTGACACCTAAACACAAACCCCCCACCCCCACCCGCTGGGGGTGATAGAGGGGGTAACTTCAAAATTTTAAATGGGAACCCCCAATTTTTATTGCAGATTTTGCTTCCTCAGAAAAAGTTACGTAAATTTTGCCTACCAATATAATTGTTTTTGTTGACAGATGGCGCTGTAATCAACGAAATTAAAAAATTATTCTAAAAAGTTTTAAAAATCTCGCGAAAAACACAACGGATCAAAAAAGTAAAAACACACGTATTTAATGGTTTCAAGAGAGCTATCCAGTGACACCTAACACGACCCCCCACCCCCACAGGCTGGGGGTGATGGAGGGGGAAACTTAAAAATTTTAAATGGGAACTCCCAAATTTTATTGCAGATTTCTCTTCTTCAGAAAAAGTTACGTAAATTTTACCTATTATAATTATTTTTGTTAAACAGAGTGGAGCTGCAATCTGCGAAATTAAAAAATTACTAAAAAATATTTAACTTTGAAGTACATGGAATAGCATACCACGTTTTCAGAATTTTAAATAACGTCTTTTGCCTTTAAATATTTCTAGTTTACCGATTCTCACCGCGAGGAGGTAGGACGATTTTGAGAATATTCTGTTTTACTTTTTTTTTTATTTGATTTCTGTTTTTTACCTTTTTTTTATTCTTCACTATTAAATTTTTTTATGTTTTTTTTTAATGTATTTGCTTACCTTTTCTTCCAGATATTAAAATTCTTTATTCGCTCCCCCCTTGTAATTGTGCATACAAAGTTTTTGACAGAAAAATGAAGAATCGACATCCTTATTCTACGAGGAAGTGAATGTCGTGTATTCCGAATAGCGTAAATGGTGACCAAATCCGCATATGGTGTTATGGCTTTCTTGCATGACTGTGATTTTTGTATACTTGTGTGAAAGTACTGTAGGTATCGCTTGCGGAAACCCATTGCATACACTCGGTCGATTTTTTCAACTGCCAGTGGTTACAGAGAAAGTAGTCAATAATCGAACATCGTCAGCGTCCAAATCAAAACAGCACGTCTTAGTATTAGTTAAGCTCTATTGTTTGAATGAGTCAAGGTCTCGGTTATTTTTCAGCTTTGTGAAAATTACACATGCGAGCGTCACTCTTGTCGAAAACTTGGTCAAATTCGTACCGCCAAAAATCGCAATTCTCTTCGTTCTCGCTATTTGATACTTAATGTAATGTTTTCTCTAACATTTGAATTTCTTCTAATTTTTATATATTTCTTTTGATTTCTTCATTCTTTGCTTCATATTTCTTCCATTTCGATACATTCTGTATTCTGCCTCCTGTTGTAATTTGGCATACTATGTCTTTGACACAAAAAAGAAAGGATCGAAATCCTTATTCTGCGAGGATGCGGCGATAAAAAAAGAACATACGAACAAGTCGTCCGCCAATTTAATGATACCCATCCTGATCGTCTACCTATTTGCAAATCAACTGTTTGTAAGACTGTTTCTCGGTTTCAAGATACTGGCTCTGTCAATGATCGACCAAAATCAGGAAGACCAAAAAAACGTCCACGAACGAAGACAACAGGTTTAGCGGTCTGTGCAAGTGTCGTTGAGGACGTCCATACTTCGGTAAGAAAGATTGCGCAAGCCACTGGTATTCGGCAAATCGGTCTGTCCATGACAATATTAAAAATGCAAAATAAGTTTCCATCCATATAAAATAAAATATGTACAAGAAACTTTCGATAGATGACTTCGATCGGAGAATTAGAATTTTGTGAGGAAATGATGAGACGTTGTGACGAAAATGAATTATTTTCCTTTCTGGATATGCTTCTCTGATGAAGCTACGTGTCAGTTGAGTGGAGAAGTTAATAGGCACAACCTACGATATTGGTCGGACGAAAATCCTCATTGGATGAGAGATACTCACACACAACATCCACAGAAAAATCAATGTTTGGGCTGGCATTTTGTGCAATCAAATTGTTGGGCCTTTCTTCGTTGAAGAGGAATTTCACGGCTGAAAGGTACTGTAATTTGTTAAATAACCAGATTATACCGGCAATTACGAAAATAATATGCTGGTTATAGCGTTTGATAATGTCTGGTTTCAAACAGGATGGGAGCTCCTTGTCAATTTTTGGTTTGATTGTACGCAATCTATTAAATAATATTTTCCCCCGACGTTGGATTGGTAGGAGGGGGTTCGATCGAGTGGCCACGAGGTCACCTGATCTAACTCCTCTGGACTATTTTTTACTGGGGTTTCTTGAAAGAACAAGGTCTACGAAACGAAACCAAAAAGACATTGATGAGTTGAAAGAAAAAAATAATTCAAGGTTCTAATACAGTATCTCAAGAAATGCTGCTAAAAGTTTATGATAACTTCTATGCACGATTGGGATATTGTCAAGTTGCTGAAGGACTTCAATTCGAACATCTTATAAAATTAGTGGGCATAGACATGTTAAAAATCGCAGTAAAGAAAATAGAAGCGAAGGAAAATTTAACTTTAAAATAGAAAAAAATTACAAAAAATAAAAAAAAACACAAATAAAAGGTAAAAACAATAAAAAATATACAAAAATAAAAAAAAAAGATTCCTCAAAATCGTCTACCTCCTCGCGGGTAAGAATCGGTGAAACTTTGAAATATTTAAAGGCAAAAGACGTCATTTAAAATTTTGGAAACGTGGTCCGCTATTCCAGGTACGTGGTTCGCTGATTGCAGCTCCATCTGTTTAACAAAAATAATTATAATAGGTAAAATTTACGTAACTTATTTCTGAAGAAGAGAAATCTGCAATAAAATTTGGGAGTTCTCCCATTTAAAAATTTTTAAGTTTCCCCCTCCATCACCCCCAGGCCTGTGGGGGTGGGGGGTCGTGTTAGGTGTCACTGGATAGCTCTCTTGAAACCATTAAATACGTGTGTTTTTACTTTTTTGATCCGATGTGTTTTATTCGCGAGATTTTTAAAACTTTTTAGAATATTTTTTTAATTTCGTTGATTACAGCGCCATCTGTCAACAAAAACAATTATAATGGTAGGCAAAATTTACGTAACTTTTTCTGAGGAAGCAAAATCTGCAATAAAAATTGGGGGTTCCACATTTAAAATTTTTAAGTTACTCCCCTCTATCACCCCCCAGCGGGTGGGGGTGGGGGGTTGTGTTAGGGTGTCACTGATAGCTCTCTTGAAACCAATTGAATACGTGTATTTTTACTTTTACGATTCGATGTCGATTTTCCGAGATATTTGAGTGTTTCCATACTTTTCGGACACCCTGTTATATAAGCATATACATTGCAATAATAAATAAGAACAGTAATCTAATAAAATAAGTTTATTTTTGTTTCATTAGAATTTAAATATAATAATCAAATTAATAACAAATATATATATAAAATTTGTGATTAGATAACATGCCAAACATACTTAATAAAATTTATTCAATTATAATAACGACTAAAAGTAATAAAAATAGAGGTGAACAAACTTAACAAATATATACGTGCTCCATGATTGTGTGTAAATTAAAAATAAAACGAATATATAACGAATATATGAATAACGTGTGTATAGAACAATGGAAAAACAATGTATTTGTAGAGATTGAGTGAAAAATGATATAAAGCGATATTTGATTAGTGTTATGCAAATTGGCCAAAAGGTCGTATGATTAGTCGCTGGACGAACAAAATGTTAAATAAAAAGAACACCATTTTTTAATCTATAACATCGTGTTATCGAATCACATTTTTGGGTTTGAAGTAATGTCATATTGAATAAATACACTTGAATTTAATATATCTAAATATCGTAATTATAACCTACACTTTGATTTATTTAACTCCTTCGATATTTTTTAAATAAAAGAAAATCGTTACAACGTACCCATCAGTTTTGTACTAACGAATAAGGCTAATACCAAATTTTAAAACAGGGAGTCCTGTTTTGGCCGTCGTTCGGTTCGGACGTATGTTATTGAGCTCAGAATTATTCTATTATTAATATTGAATTTCCTGAAGTACATAGTGTCAGTGAGCGTCGAATTAATTCGGTGCGAGTGATAGCGGATAAGTAGGATAAATTATAGTGGTGTGTCTAGACTTTAATAAAAAGCTGGGTTTTATTTAAATAAAAAAGAAGAAGACAATTCTCAAGATTTAAGTTGTTTATATGCCTACAATTACACTGTTCAAGAGCTATTCGGTCGTCTTCGTTATTTCAGTGAGTTCTCGTTCGGTTATTTCCGCGATTGTTTTCACAGTGTATGCTATTATAGATATACTCAACACAATCACGTATCTCGTGTATCATTTGTGAATAACACGTGTATGGTTTAACTGGACGTAGTAAACATTATATCGCTGTACGTCACTCACACGCATACGTCGGATCCACTGTTTATGCATTTGCTGCCGTATAAATTTGTAAACACATTAAATAGATTACACCTCGGCTGCTTGTTTTTCTTAATCTATATTTTTATTTCAAATTATTGTAAATTTATAACATGTCTGGAAATCAACAGGAAGATTGCACTTTTTGTCTCATCTGTAAGGAATCGGAACCAATAGATTTTATCCATTGCATTAAATGTATGCAGCCTGCTCACCCATCCTGTCTTTCTGACGAGTATTTTAATTTAGAAAATGATTTTCTCTGTTGCTCCAAGAAATCAAAACGTGGGAGGCCATTAAACAGTGATAAAAAATCTACGAGTGCACGGTCTAGAAGTAATTCATCTACGACTTCCGTAGCCTCGTTCCAAAATGCCAACACTGATAAAAAGCTCGAGCTCATTTTTGAGAAGTTAAGTATTCTTCAAAATCAAACGGAAATTTCTAATAATAAAACGGCGTCTTTAATAAAATCTTACAACAAACTCGCTACAGAGATAAATAAAATTAATGTACAGATTAACGATCTGAACGAATTCAAAGTGTTGAAAACTGCTGCAGATGAACAGAGGAATCGAGAGATAGATGATCTTCATGAAAGAAGTGTTGCTGAATTCGAATATGCAGCACATAAATCT
>JAQOWT010000452.1:0-14141 GCA_030407085.1 Trichopria drosophilae
CCCTGAAGGGTGAATTTTTTCCAATAAGGGTTCGAGCACAGAATTCTGTATTACTCTTATTGGTTAATAAATTACTCAAGGGTACGTTTTCAACAGTTAAATAATTTTGTTCTCCTTTCCCTTCGTAAATAATGAATATTTTCCGTGAAAGGTGAATTTTTTCCAATAAGGGATCGAGCACAAAATTCGGTGTTAGACTCATTGGTTAATAAATGACTCAAGGTTACATTTTCAACCGTAATATAATTTTGTGCTCCTTTCCCTTCGTAAATAATGTTTATTTTCGCTGAAGGGTTAATTTTTTTCAATAAGGGTAGGAGAACAAAATTCGGTATTAGTCTTATTGGTTAATAAATAACTCAAGGGTACGTTTTCAACCTTAAAATAATTTTGTGCTCCTTTCCCTTCTTAAATAAAGATTATTTTCCGTTAAGGGTAAATTTTTTTCAATAAGGGTAGGAGAACAAAATTCGGTATTAGTCTTATTGGTTAATAAATAACTCAAGGGTACGTTTTCAACTGTAAAATAATTTTGTGCTACTTTCCCTTCTTAAATAAAGATTATTTTCCCTTAAGGGTGAATTTTTTCAATAAGGGTAGAAGAACAAAATTCGGTATTAGTCTTTTTGGTTAATAAATAACTCAAGGGTACGTTTTCAACTATAAAATAATTTTGTGCTACTTTCCCTTCTTAAATAAAGATTATTTTCCCTTAAGGGTGAATTTTTTTCAATAAGGGTAGGAGAACAAAATTCGGTATTAGTCTTATTGGTTAATAAATAACTCAAGGGTACGTTTTCAACTATAAAATAATTTTGTGCTACTTTCCCTTCTTAAATAAAGATTATTTTCCCTTAAGGGTGAATTTTTTCCAATAAGGGTTCGAGCACAAAATTCGGTGTTACCGTTATTGGTTTATAAATAACAGAAGGGTACGTTTTCAACTATAAAATAATTTTGTGCTACTTTCCCTTCTTAAATAAAGATTATTTTCCCTTAAGGGTGAATTTTTTCCAATAAGGGTAGGAGAACAAAATTCGGTATTAGTCTTATTGGTTAATAAATAACTCAAGGGTACGTTTTCAACTATAAAATAATTTTGTGTTACTTTCCCTTCTTAAATAAAGATTATTTTCCCTTAAGGGTGAATTTTTTCCAATAAGGGTAGGAGCACAAAATTCGATATTAGTCTTATTGGTTAATAAATAACTCAAGGTTACGTTTTCAACTATGAAATAATTTTGTGCTACTTTCCCTTCTTAAATAAAGATTATTTTCCCTAAAGGGTGAATTTTTTCAATAAGGGTAGGAGAACAAAATTCGGTATTAGTCTTATTGGTTTATAAATAACTCAAGGGTATGTTTTCAACTATAAATTAATTTTGTGCTCCGTTCCCTTCCTAAATAATCATTATTTTCCCTGAAGGGTAAATTTTTTCCGATAAGGATTTGAGCAAAAATTTCGGTATTAGTCTTATTGGTTAATAAATAACTCAAGGGTACGTTTTCAACTATAAAATAATTTTGTGCTACTATCCCTTCTTAAATAAAGATTATTTTCCCTTAAGGGTGAATTTTTTCAATAAGGGTAGAAGAACAAAATTCGGTATTAGTCATATTGGTTAATAATAACTCAAGGGTACGTTTTCAACCTTAAAATAATTTTGTGCTCCTTTCCCTTCTTAAATAAAGATTATTTTCCCTTAAGGATGAATTTTTTCCAATAAGGGTAGGAGAACAAAATTCGGTATTAGTCTTATTGGTTAATAAATAACTCAAGAGTACGTTTTCAACCTTAAAATAATTTTGTGCTCCTTTCCCTTCGTAAATAGTCATTATTTTCCCTGAAGGGTGAAATTTTTCCAGTAAGGGTTCCAGCACAAAATTCGGTGTTACCGTTATTGGTTTATAAATAACTGAAGGTTACGTTTTCAAGTATAAAATAATTTTGTGCTACTTTCCCTTCTTAAATAAAGATTATTTTCCCTTAAGGGTAAATTTTTTTCAATAAGGGTAGGAGAACAAAATTCGGTATTAGTCTTATTGGTTAATAAATAACTCAAGGGTACGTTTTCAACTATAAAATAATTTTGTGCTACTTTCCCTTCTTAAATAAAGATTATTTTCCCTTAAGGGTGAATTTTTTTCAATAAGGGTAGGAGAACAAAATTCGGTATTAGTCTTATTGGTTAATAAATAACTCAAGGGTACGTTTTCAACTGCAAAATAATGTTGTGCTCCTTTCCCTTCATAAATAATCATTATTTTCCCTGAAGGGTGAATTTTTTCCAATAAGGGTTCGAGCACAAAATTCGGTGTTACCGTTATTGGTTTATAAATAACTGAAGGGTACGTTTTCAACTATAAAATAATAAGGTGCTACTTCCCCTTCTTAAATAAAGATTATTTTCCCTTAAGGGTGAATTTTTTTCAATAAGGGTAGGAGAACAAAATTCGGTATTAGTCTTATTGGTTAATAAATAACTCAAGGGTACGTTTTCAACCTTAAAATAATTTTGTGCTACTTTCCCTTCTTAAATAAAGATTATTTTCCCTTAAGGGTGAATTTTTTCCAATAAGGGTTCGAGCACAAAATTCGGTGTTACCGTTATTGGTTTATAAATAACAGAAGGGTACGTTTTCAACTATAAAATAATTTTGTGCTACTTTCCCTTCTTAAATAAAGATTATTTTCCCTTAAGGGTGAATTTTTTTCAATAAGGGTTCGAGCACAACTTCGATGTTACCCTTATTGGTTTATAAATAAATCAAGGGTACGTTTTCAACTATAAAATAATGTTTTGCTACTTTCCCTTCTTAAATAAAGATTATTTTCCCTTAAGGGTGAATTTTTTCAATAAGGGTAAGAGTTCAAAATTCGGTATTAGTCTTATTGGTTAATAATAACTCAAGGGTACGTTTTCAACCTTAAAATAATTTTGTGCTCCTTTCCCTTCTTAAATAAAGATTATTTTCCCTTAAGGGTAAATTTTTTTCAATAAGGGTAGGAGAACAAAATTCGGTATTAGTCTTATTGGTTAATAAATAACTCAAGGGTACGTTTTCAACTGTAAAATAATTTTGTGCTCCTTTCCCTTCCAAAATAATCATTATTTTCCCATAAGGATGAATTTTTTCCAATAAGGGTAGGAGAACAAAATTCGGTATTAGTCTTATTGGTTAATAAATAACTCAAGGGTACGTTTTCAACTATAAAATAATTTTGTGCTACTTTCCCTTCTTAAATAAAGATTATTTTCCCTTAAGGGTGAATTTTTTTCAATAAGGGTAGGAGAACAAAATTCGGTATTAGTCTTATTGGTTAATAAATAACTCAAGGGTACGTTTTCAACCTTAAAATAATTTTGTGCTACTTTCCCTTCTTAAATAAAGATTATTTTCCCTTAAGGGTGAATTTTTTCCAATAAGGGTAGGAGAACAAAATTCGGTATTAGTCTTATTGGTTAATAAATAACTCAAGGGTACGTTTTCAACCTTAAAATAATTTTGTGCTCCTTTCCCTCCGTAAATAGTCATTATTTTCCCTGAAGGGTGAAATTTTTCCAATAAGGGTTCGAGCACAAAATTCGGTGTTACCGTTATTGGTTTATAAATAACTGAAGGTTACGTTTTCAACTATAAAATAATTTTGTGCTACTTTCCCTTCTTAAATAAAGATTATTTTCCCTTAAGGGTGAATTTTTTCCAATAAGGGTAGGAGAACAAAATTCGGTATTAGTCTTATTGGTTAATAAATAACTCAAGGGTACGTTTTCAACCTTAAAATAATTTTGTGCTCCTTTCCCTTCTTAAATAAAGATTATTTTCCCTTAAGGGTGAATTTTTTCAATAAGGGTAGGAGAACAAAATTCGGTATTAGTCTTATTGGTTAATAAATAACTCAAGGGTACGTTTTCAACTGTAAAATAATTTTGTGCTACTTTCCCTTCTTAAATAAAGATTATTTTCCCTTAAGGGTGAATTTTTTCAATAAGGGTAGGAGAACAAAATTCGGTATTAGTCTTATTGGTTAATAAATAACTCAAGGGTACGTTTTCAACTATAAAATAATTTTGTGCTACTTTCCCTTCTTAAATAAAGATTATTTTCCCTTAAGGGTGAATTTTTTTCAATAAGGGTTCGAGCACAAAATTCGATGTTACCCTTATTGGTTTATAAATGAATTAAGGGTACGTTTTCACCAGTAAAATAAATTTGTGCTCCTTTCCCTTAATAAATAATCATTATTTTCCCTGAAAGGTGAATTTTTTCCAATAAGGGTAGGAGCACAAAATTCGGTATTATTTTTATTAGTTAATAAATAACTCAAGAGTACGTTTTCAACTATAAAATAATTTTGTGCTACTTTCCCTTCTTAAATAAAGATTATTTTCCCTTAAGGGTTAATTTTTTTCAATAAGGGTTAGAGCACAACTTCGATGTTACCCTTATTGGTTTTTAAATAAATCAAGGGTACGTTTTCAACTATAAAATAATGTTTTGCTACTTTCCCTTCTTAAATAAAGATTATTTTACTTTAAGGGTGAATTTTTTCCAATAAGGGTAGGAGAATAAAATTCGGTATTAGTCTTATTGGTTAATAAATAACTCAAGGGTACGTTTTCAACCTTAAAATAATTTTGTGCTCCTTTCCCTTCTTAAATAAAGATTATTTTCCCTTAAGGGTTAATTTTTTTCAATAAGGGTAGGAGAACAAAATTCGGTATTAGTCTTATTGGTTAATAAATAACTCAAGGGTACGTTTTCAACTATAAAATAATTTTGTGCTACTTTCCCTTCTTAAATAAAGATTATTTTCCCTTAAGGGTGAATTTTTCCCAATAAGGGTAGGAGAACAAAATTCGATTAGTCTTATTGGTTTATAAATAACTCAAGGGTACGTTTTCAACTGTAAAATAATTTTGTGCTCCTTTCCCTTCCAAAATAATCATTATTTTCCCATAAGGATGAATTTTTTCCAATAAGGGTAGGAGAACAAAATTCGGTATTAGTCTTATTGGTTAATAAATAACTCAAGGGTACGTTTTCAACCTTAAAATAATTTTGTGCTCCTTTCCCTTCGTAAATAAAGATTATTTTCCCTGAAGGGTGAAATTTTTCCAATAAGGGTTCCAGCACAAAATTCGGTGTTACCGTTATTGGTTTATAAATAACTGAAGGTTACGTTTTCAACTATAAAATAATTTTGTGCTACTTTCCCTTCTTAAATAAAGATTATTTTCCCTTAAGGGTGAATTTTTTCAATAAGGGTAGAAGAACAAAATTCGGTATTAGTCTTATTGGTTAATAAATAACTCAAGGGTACGTTTTCAACTATAAAATAATTTTGTGCTACTTTCCCTTCTTAAATAAAGATTATTTTCCCTTAAGGGTAAATTTTTTTCAATAAGGGTAGGAGAACAAAATTCGGTATTAGTCTTATTGGTTAATAAATAACTCAAGGGTACGTTTTCAACCTTAAAATAATTTTGTGCTCCTTTCCCTTCTTAAATAAAGATTATTTTCCCTTAAGGGTAAATTTTTTTCAATAAGGGTAGGAGAACAAAATTCGGTATTAGTCTTATTGGTTAATAAATAACTCAAGGGTACGTTTTCAACCTTAAAATAATTTTGTGCTCCTTTCCCTTCGTAAATAAAGATTATTTTCCCTGAAGGGTGAAATTTTTCCAATAAGGGTTCCAGCACAAAATTCGGTGTTACCGTTATTGGTTTATAAATAACTGAAGGTTACGTTTTCAACTATAAAATAATTTTGTGCTACTTTCCCTTCTTAAATAAAGATTATTTTCCCTTAAGGGTGAATTTTTTCAATAAGGGTAGGAGTACAAAATTCGGTATTAGTCTTATTGGTTAATAATAACTCAAGGGTACGTTTTCAACCTTAAAATAATTTTGTGCTCCTTTCCCTTCTTAAATAAAGATTATTTTCCCTGAAAGGTGAATTTTTTCCAATAAGGGTAGGAGAACAAAATTCGGTATTATTTTTATTAGTTAATAAATTACTCAAGAGTACGTTTTCAACTATAAAATAATTTTGTGCTACTTTCCCTTCTTAAATAAAAATTATTTTCCCTTAAGGGTAAATTTTTTTCAATAAGGGTAGGAGAACAAAATTCGGTATTAGTCTTATTGGTTAATAAATAACTCAAGGGTACGTTTTCAACTGTAAAATAATTTTGTGCTCCTTTCCCTTCGTAAATAAAGATTATTTTCCCTGAAGGGTGAATTTTTTCAATAAGGGTAGAAGAACAAAATTCGGTATTAGTCTTTTTGGTTAATAAATAACTCAAGGGTACGTTTTCAACTATAAAATAATTTTGTGCTACTTTCCCTTCTTAAATAAAGATTATTTTCCCTTAAGGGTGAATTTTTTTCAATAAGGGTAGGAGAACAAAATTCGGTATTAGTCTTATTGGTTAATAAATAACTCAAGGGTACGTTTTCAACTATAAAATAATTTTGTGCTCCTTTCCCTTCCTAAATAATCATTATTTTCCCTGAAGGGTGAATTTTTTCCAATAAGGGTAGGAGCACAAAATTCGGTATTAGTCTTATTGGTTAATAAATAACTCAAGGGTACGTTTTCAACTATAAAATAATTTTGTGCTACTTTCCCTTCTTAAATAAAGATTATTTTCCCTTAAGGGTGAATTTTTTCAATAAGGGTAGAAGAACAAAATTCGGTATTAGTCTTTTTGGTTAATAAATAACTCAAGGGTACGTTTTCAACTATAAAATAATTTTGTGCTACTTTCCCTTCTTAAATAAAGATTATTTTCCCTTAAGGGTGAATTTTTTCCAATAAGTGTAGGAGAACAAAATTCGGTATTAGTCTTATTGGTTTATAAATAACTCAAGGGTATGTTTTCAACTATAAATTAATTTTGTGCTCCTTTCCCTTCCTAAATAATCATTATTTTCCCTGAAGGGTGAATTTTTCCCAATAAGGGTAGGAGAACAAAATTCGATTAGTCTTATTTGTTTATAAATAACTCAAGGGTACGTTTTCAACTGTAAAATAATTTTGTGCTCCTTTCCCTTCCAAAATAATCATTATTTTCCCATAAGGATGAATTTTTTCCAATAAGGGTAGAAGAACAAAATTCGGTATTAGTCTTTTTGGTTAATAAATAACTCAAGGGTACGTTTTCAACTATAAAATAATTTTTGCTACTTTCCCTTCTTAAATAAAGATTATTTTCCGTTAAGGGTTAATTTTTTTCAATAAGGGTAGGAGAACAAAATTCGGTATTAGTATTATTGGTTAATAAATAACTCAAGGGTACGTTTTCAACTGCAAAATAATGTTGTGCTCCTTTCCCATCATAAATAATCATTATTTTCCCTGAAGGGTGAATTTTTTCCAATAAGGTTAGGAAAACAAAATTCGGTATTAATCTTATTGGTTAATAAATAATTCAAGGGTACGTTTTCAACCTTAAAATAATTTTGTGCTCCTTTCCCTTCGTAAATAAAGATTATTTTCCCTGAAGGGTGAAATTTTTCCAATAAGGGTTCCAGCACAAAATTCGGTGTTACCGTTATTGGTTTATAAATAACTGAAGGTTACGTTTTCAACTATAAAATAATTTTGTGCTACTTTCCCTTCTTAAATAAAGATTATTTTCCCTTAAGGGTGAATTTTTTCCAATAAGGGTAGGAGAACAAAATTCGGTATTAGTCTTATTGGTTAATAAATAACTCAAGGGTACGTTTTCAACTGTAAAATAATTTTGTGCTCCTTTCCCTTCGTAAATAAAGATTATTTTCCCTGAAGGGTGAATTTTTTCAATAAGGGTAGAAGAACAAAATTCGGTATTAGTCTTTTTGGTTAATAAATAACTCAAGGGTACGTTTTCAACTATAAAATAATTTTGTGCTACTTTCCCTTCTTAAATAAAGATTATTTTCCCTTAAGGGTGAATTTTTTCAATAAGGGTAGGAGAACAAAATTCGGTATTAGTCTTATTGGTTAATAAATAACTCAAGGGTACGTTTTCAACTGTAAAATAATTTTGTGCTCCTTTCCCTTCCAAAATAATCATTATTTTCCCATAAGGATGAATTTTTTCCAATAAGGGTAGGAGAACAAAATTCGGTATTAGTCTTATTGGTTAAT
Organism: Trichopria drosophilae; assembly: GCA_030407085.1. Lineage (NCBI taxonomy): Eukaryota > Metazoa > Arthropoda > Insecta > Hymenoptera > Diapriidae > Trichopria > Trichopria drosophilae. The sequence goes on from JAQOWT010000452.1 coordinate 8,141, forward strand.
AAATAACTCAAGGGTACGTTTTCAACTGCAAAATAATGTTGTGCTCCTTTCCCTCCGTAAATAATCATATTTTCCCTGAAGGGTGAATTTTGTCCAATAAGGATTCGAGCAAAAAATTCGGTATTAGTCGTATTGGTTAATGAATAACTCAAGGGTACGTTTTCAACTGTAAAATAATTTTGTGCTCCTTTCCCTTCGTAAATAAAGATTATTTTCCCTGAAGGGTGAAATTTTTCCAATAAGGGTTCCAGCACAAAATTCGGTGTTACCGTTATTGGTTTATAAATAACTGAAGGTTACGTTTTCAACTATAAAATAATTTTGTGCTACTTTCCTTTCTTAAATAAAGATTATTTTCCCTGAAGGGTGAAGTTTTTCCAATAAGAGTTCGAGTACGAAATTCGATGCTACCCTTATTGGTTTATAAATAACTCAAGGGTACGTTTTCAACTATAAAATAATTTTGTGCTACTTTCCCTTCTTAAATAAAGATTATTTTCCCTTAAGGGTGAATTTTTTTCAATAAGGGTTCGAGCACAAAATTCGATGTTACCCTTATTGGTTTATAAATAAATTAAGGGTACGTTTTCACCTGTAAAATAAATTTGTGCTCCTTTCCCTTCATAAATAATCATTATTTTCCCTGAAGGGTGAATTTTTTCCAATAAGGGTAGGAGCACAAAATTCGGTATTATTATTATTAGTTAATAAATAACTCAAGGGTACGTTTGCAACTATAAAATAATTTTGTGCTACTTTCCCTTCTTAAATAAAGATTATTTTCCTTTAAGGGTGAATTTTTTTCCAATAAGGGTAGGAGAACAAAATTCGGTATTAGTCTTATTGGTTAATAAATGACTCAAGGGTCCGTTTTCAGCCACCAAATAATTTTGTGCTCCTTTCCCTTCCAAAATAATCATTATTTTTCCATAAGGATGAATTTTTTCCAATAAGGGTAGGAGAACAAAATTCGGTATTAGTCTTATTGGTTAATAAATAACTCAAGGGTTCGTTTTCAACCTTAAAATAATTTTGTGCTCCTTTCCCTTCGTAAATAGTCATTATTTTCCCATAAGGGTGAAATTTTTCCAATAAGGGTAGGAGAACAAAATTCGGTATTAGTCTTATTGGTTAATAAATAACTCAAGGGTACGTTTTCAACTGTAAAATAATTTTGTGCTCCTTTCCCTTCCTAAATAATCATAATTTTCCCTGAAGGGTGAATTTTTTCCAATAAGGGTAGGAGCACCAAATTCGGTATTATTTTTATTAGTTAATAAATAACTCAAGAGTACGTTTTCAACTGTAAAATAATTTTGTACTCCTTTCCCTTCCTGAATAATCATTATTTTCCTTTATGGATGAATTTTTTCCAATAAGGTTAGGAGAACAAAATTCGGTATTAGTCTTATTGGTTAATAAATAATTCAAGGGTACGCTTTCAACTTTAAATAATTTTGTGCTCCTTTCCCTTCGTAAATAGTCATTATTTTCCCTGAAGGGTGAAATTTTTCCAATAAGGGTTCCAGCACAAAATTCGGTGTTACCGTTATTGGTTTATAAATAACTGAAGGTTACGTTTTCAACTATAAAATAATTTTGTGCTACTTTCCCTTCTTAAATAAAGATTATTTTCCCTTAAGGGTGAATTTTTTTCAATAAGGGTTCGAGCACAAAATTCGATGTTACCCTTATTGGTTTATAAATAAATTAAGGGTACGTTTTCACCTGTAAAATAAATTTGTGCTCCTTTCCCTTCATAAATAATCATTATTTTCCCTGAAAGGTGAATTTTTTCCAATAAGGGTAGGAGCACAAAATTCGGTATTATTTTTATTAGTTAATAAATAACTCAAGAGTACGTTTTCAACTATAAAATAATTTTGTGCTACTTTCCCTTCTTAAATAAAGATTATTTTCCCTTAAGGGTGAATTTTTTTCAATAAGGGTAGGAGAACAAAATTCGGTATTAGTCTTATTGGTTAATAAATAACTCAAGGGTACGTTTTCAACTGTAAAATAATTTTGTGCTCCTTTCCCTTCATAAATAATCATTATTTTCCCTGAAGGGTGAATTTTTTCCAATGAGGGTTCGAGCACAAAATTCGGTGTTACCGTTATTGGTTTATAAATAACAGAAGGGTACGTTTTCAACTATAAAATAATTTTGTGCTACTTTCCCTTCTTAAATAAAGATTATTTTCTCTTAAGGGTGGATTTTTTCCAATAAGGGTAGGAGCACAAAATTCAGTATTATTCTTATTGGTTAATAAATAACTCAAGGGTACGTTTTCAACTGCAAAATAATTTTGTGCTCCTTTCCCTTCCTAAATAATCATTATTTTCCCTGAAGGATGAATTTTTTCCAATAAGGGTAGGAGCACAAAATTCGGTATTAGTCTTATTGGTTAATAAATAACTCAAGGGTACGTTTTCAACTATAAAATAATTTTGTGCTACTTTCCCTTCTTAAATAAAGATTATTTTCCCTTAAGGGTGAATTTTTTTCAATAAGGGTAGGAGAACAAAATTCGGTATTAGTCTTATTGGTTAATAAATAACTCAAGGGTACGTTTTCAACTGCAAAATAATGTTGTGCTCCTTTCCCTTCATAAATAATCATTATTTTCCCTGAAGGGTGAATTTTTTCCAATAAGGGTAGGAGCACAAAATTCGGTATTAGTCTTATTGGTTAATAAATAACTCAAGGGTACGTTTTCAAACTTAAAATAATTTTGTGCTCCTTTCCCTTCGTAAATAGTCATTATTTTTCCTGAAGGGTGAAATTTTTCCAATAAGGGTTCCAGCACAAAATTCGGTATTAGTCTTATTGGTTAATAAATAACTCAAGGGTACGTTTTCAACTATAAAATAATTTTGTGCTCCTTTCCCTTCGTAAATAATCATCATTTTCCCTGAAGGGTAAATTTTTTCCAATAAGGATTTGAGCAAAAAATTCGGTATTAGTCTGATTGGTTAATAAATAACTCAAGGATACGTTTTCAACTGCAAAATAATGTTGTGCTCCTTTCCCTTCCTAAATAATTATTATTTTCCCGGAAGGGTAAATTTTTTCCAATAAGGGTTCGAGCACAAAATTCGGTATTAGTCTTATTGGTTAATAAATAACTCAAGGGTACGTTTTCAACTATAAAATAATTTTGTGCTACTTTCCCTTCTTAAATAAAGATTATTTTCCCTTAAGGGTGATTTTTTTTCAATAAGGGTTCGAGCACAAAATTCGGTACTAGTCTTATCGTTTAGTAAACCACTCAAGGGTACATTTTCATGTGTAAAATAATTTTGTGCTACTTTCTCTTCTTAAATAATGCATTTTTTTCCTTAAGTGTGGGCTTTTCAAATGAGGGTTGAATCGCGAAATTAGATATTTTTTGCATCTGTTAGCATAAAGATCGTATCTTCTTTGTTATCACATTTACTTAATTTTTAAGCATTTTTGTGGGTTTGATTCTTGGTGAGGGTGGCTTTGCAAAAGCAAATAAAAAGCATATAATTATGGACGTTTTCCGGATTGCATCTGATTAGTCCTTGATCGATTTCGTGAGTATGCTCTGCTAGCTTGTGTTATGCCAGCACTACATTATTAAATGTCTATTCTTAGAAATACGTTAGGAGCACAACATTTTTAATTATAGCACATAATTAGCGCATAAAAGGCACATTATTATGGTAGTATTTTTTTTCGTTTTGGGCGACCTTGCTATGCCAGCTTGATAGACGTCAGACCCGTCATCGGAGATCCCGGGTACGTAGTGCACGTATTTCGACTTACATGATGGAAAACTACGGAGCGTGACACCTAGACTCCATCATCGGTGACCTGGAATACCAAGTGCACTTTTCATATAATGAAAAACTATGGCGTCAATAATTTCCGATTAGCTACGGCACGTAGGTGGTGCGTCAGTCCATAATACCGATGGTATGTTGGTTTAATAGAGGTATGTACACTTGTTAACGCAATGCTGATGCCTTAATGCGGGTACGTTATGTCGGATGAAAGTTTTTCCCCGTGTAGTAATTCTCATGTTTTCACGCCAAAATTTTTCAATATGTAGTCTGTGATATTCTCTATTATAATGAAGGCCTAAAAAATGTTTATTGATAAGTACACTTTTGTTATAAATAAAATCAATCTAAAAAATCACGTTTTTTTACAATAAATGTAATTCTGACTGATCTACATTGTAAATGTATGCTTGAAAGGGTTAATACTTGTATATTCCATGCTACATTTGTTATTTTTCAATTCTTTTATAATAAAAATTCAATTAAAGAAATTAAATGTTATTTGAAAAAATATTGTCATTTGTGCCCGACAAACGAAAGTAAATAAACAGAAATAAAAATGTATATTAGTCTTCGCTTTCCAGCTACATTATATATGTGTATGTATTTATTAATGTTCCACATAAAGTGATTACATGACTTCTGGTTACGCTTATTTCATTACAAATGAAATAAAATAATTCTACTCTCATTATACAAATACAAATAATTATTATAATTTTCTTTCTGTCACTCTCTCTCTCTCTCTCGCACTCACTCATTCTCTCACTCACTTACTCGCGCGCTCTCTCTCTCTCTCTTCCTCTCTCCTCGCGTTCTCTACTTTTTTCATCCATTCATACCCCCGGCCATCTTTATTCAGCACTTCATTCACCCTCCCTTCCCATCTATATATTTCTTTGCATTCTTTCAGGAAATGCTCCAGACTTTCCCCGGTTTCCTCACATATTCTGCATTTCCTCTCTCTTTCCTCTTTCCAATAGTAGTTCATTCGCTCCTCATTTCCACACATCCATCTCGCTATTGTTTTAACTTTCTGCCCTTCTCGTTTTTTTGCCTTATTTATATACTTTGGGATTTCTGTTATCCATACCCTTTTATACCGTACACAAGACTTCGACTGTTATATCTTTTCCCTTCTTTCTTGTATGTCTATTTCCCTGTCATTCTTTTCCATCCATTCCCATTTAGTCTCCCCTAATGCTTCCAAAGCTGTCTCGCTTACTCCGCATCTCCACAGATAATTCAATCTTTTTAAGCTCTCTTTCGTCCATTCATTCTTCTGCTTTTCTCTCTCATTCTTTTTTCTTTCTCTCCAGCAATCCCTACCTATGCAGCTGATTTTCCCCCTCCCCAACCGCTCCTCAAATTTTCCAGCCCTTTTCCCCGTTTCTATTCTTATTTTTTCTCTTTTCATCTCTTCTCTAACTACGTCCCCTGGAGTACTTCTATCTAGACCTAATGTCCACCTCATATACCATTCCTGTATATTCTCTATTTCCCTCCTTTCCCGGTACCCCCAAATTTCCACCCCATACAATAATACCGTTCTTACTAAGCTATCAAATAATTGCATTCTTCACTTTATATCCCCATTAAACTTTTTCTCCCCTATACTCCACACCCACCCCATCACTATCTTGGCCTTTTTAACCCTATCATTGACGTGACTTTCTTCTCCATTATTTCTTTTTATGATGTATCCCAGGTATTTTATTTCTTTGACCTCTTCTAGCTTTTCTTCCCCCCACCACCATATTCTCTCTTTTTCCCTTCCTCCTCCTCTTTTAAAACCCATTAGCTTGGATTTGCTCGTATTCAGTTCCAAATTTTTCTCCTTTAAATATATTTTCATTGCCCTGATCAAAGTTCTTAAATCCCCCTCTTCCTCTGCCAACAGTACCACGGCATCCACATATTCTAAACTCCATACCCTATCTTTTCCCAACTTAACCCCATAGGTGAATTTTCTCATTTCATCTTCTAAATCTGCCAAATATATATTAAATAAGGTAGGACTCAAAGGACACCCTTGCCTCACCCCTTTCTCTACCCAGAATTCTTCCGACATCTGATCTCCTATTCTTACCTTACATATAGTCTCTTTGTAAATTTCTTTGACCCTATCTATCAGGTTTCCTCTTATCCCTCGCTTCTTCATCATTTTCCACAACACTTCTCTATCTAAGTT
>JAQOWT010000453.1:0-14699 GCA_030407085.1 Trichopria drosophilae
AAATATAGGGTATGTAATTATCTATAAAGAAAAAGGTCCTAGGAATTTTTTTCGTGATCGCAAAAGGAAGCAGGTACAACAGCGATGAAATTGGATGAGCATAAGAATGACCAGCCTAGCACCAGATAGGTCCACGGATTACTAATTATAGGCATGCATACTTCAAGTGGTTTGATTATTAGTAATATATGTTGGTTGGAGGTTATGCATTGGTAATTTGACGAACACGCAATTCATGTTCACTCCCAAATAAAAGGTACTGTAATCACTTAAACGTTCTTGAAGACAATGCGCGTGTCAAATTGGGGGTGCTTGCGGATGCTGGGAGGCTCCGCCCGCAGACCCCCTTAGTTATACATAGTCTAACCTACAACCAACAGAATGTTAATAATCTTTGAACCTACATGTACTAACGTGTATCTGCAATTAGCATTGCATACTATTATTATAGTCAATAATTAATTGGAGTTCCTTCTGTAGAGGAGTTTTGCGAATATTGGTCCCGCAAAGGCTAGGTGGGCCCAAATGTCCATTGTAGAGATCGATGACATCCCAATTCGGGAATCGAAAAGCATAACAGAGGTCGAATGGTAACAGGCAAATGGGAATATCGGGGGGTATGAACGAGGTACAAAAAAGGTGTTCCGCGTTCCGGTTGCAGAGCGATCCAGCGAAACACTTTAACGGTGTATTAAAAATTGGATCCTCCCTGGAACGCAACATTATTTCGCCATAAACGGTAAAGCGTATAGAACTGCTTGTTCGGCAAAGGTTTCGTCCATTTGTCCGTCATACCACAGCCTACACTTCATCGATCCAGACAACGGTGCGCATTAACGCATGAAATTGAGCTAACTATTCAAACGAACACATTCTCGAATGCAAACGCATCGATGATTTTTTCCAAATTAATTAAACGAATTTCAAACTACTCTGCCGATGATACAAGCAAATTAATTAACAATAAAATTAAAATGAATCGCGTGCACATAACACACACTCACCACACACACCTAAACCCAAACATGCACACAAGAGCAACACATACGATCGCACACATACACATATACCTACATATAAACAGTTAACACAGGGAATGCACAGGTCGCAAACCTCCTCGTGGCGCATTCTGAGTACGTTTTCGTAGCTGATCAGCGAACATTAAGTCCGAGATTCATTTGATTTGACCTTCAAAAGACCTACAAGATTCAGGTCGATTTTACAGCAAAAGTTATCATTGAATAGCCAGGGTCATGTCGTAAAAGTGTTGTCTAAATCATTTTTCAGTACGCCGCCTACTCTAAAAGGATTTTTTGAACGCCCCAGTTACCTGTATTTTGCAGAAACTCATTATGGGCACATTGACTGCTCCATTTGCGGACTTAACCAGGTAATTTCGAAAAAATACATCCAACCGTTTTTGTTAAGAATTACATGCCCTTTATGTTTTCTTTGACACATTTTTTGTCAAACCGGTACTTTTCAAGATAAATCCCAAAAACTCCAAGAGAGAGCGTTTTTTTTTTGAAATATCGGCTTTCACATATTTTTGACCGACAAACTTTATACCCATCATAATTTCGGATTCATGCGACAAAAAATACGTCAGAAACACCTTTGATTACGATTTTTTTGATGGAGGACGTCCTTCCCATAGATTTAACCCACATAAATACAAATCCTCAAAACTCTAAAAAAAACTGATTCGAGATCAAAAGTATAAGATATCATGTTAAATCCATGTAAAAAATCATGTCTTAATATCACGGTCATGAATTTATATATTGATCACGTGAATTTTGCCAAGGGAAAAACTTTTTAGTGTCCTGTTTCAGGAATTTTGCACTTATATAATAGTACATTACGTTATGAGGTACGATACCTGTTTTTGTCTGAGGATGTGAAGTTTGCCGGGAACGCCGAAGACATGTTTGGCAATCACATCCGAAGAAAATACACGTTCGTAATGTGTGGCATATGAAATTTTACCTATCAGAAGGAGAAAAAACCGCACGAAAGTGTGGTTTATTCGCCGGAGTTACATAAAGAAAAATAATGAAACTACCTCCAACTGATAGCTCTGATGTCAGGCATAATAACTACTATCCAGATCGTCCTAAGGATAAAACGTCACTCACAATCTGCGGCTGTGCTACTTTTAGTCATTTCTATTATGCCAGGTGATATCAGCAATTGGATTAATTAAAGGGTCTCCTACCCGTAGATCGCAAAAATGTGACGCGTTCAATTTTTCTTAAAGGCATCTGCGATAAAAAAAACATATTGAATAGACATGTAGTAAAATTGTATAATATGTGCAATACATGAGTATGAGAAATATAAATACTACAGTGGTCCCCATCCTAAGAATTATACTTATCCAAAGTTATGGGTTCGTCCTAAGTTATACTTTCATCTCATTCCAAAGTTATATTAGCCTCTTCCCCCCACCTCTATCCCCACCATATCGTTTTCGTCGCCGCTTCGTGAATCGGTGATTCGAATTACAGGTTATGTTATACGTTTTTATAAGTATAATAACAAGCATTGTTACAGTGGATGCGAAAAAAAAATTTTAATTTTAAAAACTTTCAAATATTAATTCCAGACTGAATAGTTCGTTTAATAATTTTCATTTTATATGTTTTTTTTATTGTAATATAAAATTCCATTATACTAGTAAATGCTAAATATACAGTCGACCATGAAACGTACCAGAAAACAATGTAATGTCATTGTGATTTAATTAAGAAAATATGGTTATCGATTTCTAGGAAAAATACAAACAACATAAAAAAAGATATTCCTTTTATATAAAAATAACCTAGAATTCCCTTCATAAATCACATAAATTTTAATTTCCATTCCTAACAAATTTTCAAATACAGTGTCATTGTATTGAAATTTATTTATTCAGGTGATAGATGAACAGGCAAATCCCTTGAAATATACTTAAGAGAAGTAACACAGCAGTAAATTATTATTTATTACAATTCAAATCAAACGGGCCAATAATGCCCAATGGGCAAAAACAAATAGTAATTCGGCTCACATTAATACAATAGTAACAAGAAGTAAAATGAATAGTATTATAATTAATGCTTTGGTAAAAAGCCAGTTTATGTCCGCTTACTTAAAAAGATAAATGTTTATCCAATAAGATAAGCATGATATTGAAATAAATGAGAAACTTTCAACGACTCGGCCTTGAGACAGAAAGCAAGAGAATGAACATAAACGAAATTACGAAAGTGGGGGTAGTGAGGGGATATAACTTAGGACAAAACCTCCGCCATTTTGTAAAGAACGACTGTATAGCTTAAGGATTGTGGGACCAACTGTATTTGTAATTTTCTGTATGCATAAATAAGCAAAACTTTCCATGACTCGGATTGTCCAAATGTTAACATGGTGTCCTACGGAGAAAGGCTGAGCGAATACACAGGTGAATCTGATTAAAAGTGCGGTCAGGAAAACCTATATTAAAATGACACTGCTTTTGGTGATTAGTCGATTTGTAATATAACGTCATTTGAAGTCTGTTATACGTGATAAGCATAAGGAGCTTTGTAATATCAAAATAAAAAATTATGAATTAAAAATAAAAATAAAACAATTTGTATTGGTGCATTCTTTACAGTTATATTTGTCCGGATAATAGTATATTTTAAAAACCTAAAATCGAAATATAAGGACAAAAATAAATTTTGTGATTCTCAGTTATTTTAATTCATTTCAAAGCTACTAATTTATCAATCAAAATAGCAAGCGACGTTTTACTTGTGGAATCGAACCCAATGATAAGCCGTATGTATTTAACATTGATTTCCCTACCCCGCACTTTTAAACCAGACTCACCCTGTAAAAAACTGCTATGTATAAAGAGATACGTTTATTGTGAACCTTATTTTTTGCATTTACGCACGCTTTTAAATAGTGAGAAAACATGGCGCCATATTTTCATTCACTATTGTATGTATGTATTTTCATTAACGGAATTGTCTTTTATTTCTGCTATGTATAAATACAAACTCTTTCGAGGTACCTCGAATCAACAAAATAGTAACGAATGTTTCAAATGTAATTTTTATTCTTGCTATGTTGAGGCTGATGGAGTAGTAAATTATCAACAATCAATTTACATTTAAGAGCACATCTTTTTACAATTAAATTGTATGGTTAAAATATTCAGGAATGGAACCCAGTAATCATAAAAGTGTATCATATTCTTGTCGCTTTATCGTTAAAAAATATTTCAATTCTACACTAATCATACAGAAATGTAATGTTTTGCGTTAAAGTAATAAATCTATGGATTCTGGGATATATTTTGCTCCTCACAAATCTTGAAGGAATTTGTTTTTCGAAACTACGATTAGTTTTGAAAACTATCGTATTTTAAATAGTAAACACGAAATTGTAAGAAATTCACCGTCGACCATCAGCTTTTTACATATGTCAGACAAAAGTTCAGATCTGATTGGGTCATAATTATATATATATCCATTTGGCATTTAAGTAAACTTTCTAAAACTGTATTTATAATAAAATACAGTTTCCGCAAATAGAAGCAGAACTAATTATAGAAAAATAATAACGAATAGTTAGAAAGTTATACATACGTGTATTCATCGTTGAAATATTTGTGGATATCCTTAATTATCAATTTGGGTAATCCATGTTCTATATTAAAATACACCGATGCATATCCTGCATATGTATCTGAAAAAGAAAACCAATTAATAAATACAAAAATGTCTTTTTGTAATTAATGTTTAAAATACGAAATAAACATTATACTAAATTTGAGGTATAACTTACCATGACAAGTTTTCAATGCTGCAAGACTTTTTGCCGAGTTCACGATGGAGTTAACATTGAATTTATCTAATAAACACGACAGATTGGATAGGATAATGGATATAAATAGGTTTAAAAGGAAGGAAAAAACAAGGATACCGGTTGCGGATATTTTTTTTCTTCTGGTGTTCATTTTCCTGAAAATTCTCGTTCGTCTCACGGCTTATTCGGTATGAAAACTGCTTTTTTCAGCTTGGCCTTGGATTAGAAGATAGTCTGATGTGTACATCTACATATGTATGACGCTTAGTGACACGGGAGGAAGCTAGGATCGGAGATGTGCACAACACGCTCACCCAAAAGTGGGGCGCGCTTTCGACCAATCGTAAGGCTCATGATGTGTTAGGAACTTTAACATACGGCAGCCAATCACTGCACGGAATTTTGTCACTGCATCTACCACCCGCCATTACGAAATCAGAAGGTTCCGAGTACATATTTGGTAAATAAACAATGATTCATTTTTTATTTAATTATTTAATGATATTTATTAATTTTAACTACATTTCAATGTAAGTCTATACAATTATCAATGTCAGAGTATGCCTTATTGTTAATTATATATAGTTTAAATTGCAAAATATTAGCATACAGCGTATTTATGAACCGAATATAGGGCACGTCCTGTTATCGATTGAGCGATTTTGATTGGTCAATTCAACCGGTAAGGTCTCTTGTCATTGATCACGACGATGCACACGCTATGGCGCGGAGTGATGCCACGCCACTACACGAATATGGAACAAACGTTTTTTGCTGTACTTCGAAATCCAGTGTGTCAGTTGGCTGTAAATCAGTAAAATGTAATCTAACCTAAAATACTTGTGAATCAGAACATTACACTACACTGCGCAAAACGATTTTTAGAATTTTTATTTGAGCACAATATTAGGCAAAAATATTAAAATAAAAATATTTCCTAACCTGCAAACACGTAAATAGTTAGATTACATTTTATTGATTTACATCCAACTGACATACATAATGAATTATATAATAGATATAAAAGAACAGCAAAAAACGTTTGTTCCATATCTGTGTAGTGAAGTGGCATCACCACACTCCGCGTCATTGGGTGTGCACCGACGCGTCGTGCCAATGGCAAGAGACCTTACCGCTTGAATCGACCAATCACAATCGCTCAATCGATAACACGGCGTGCCCTACATTCGGATCATAGATACTCACCCTGTATATCAGTGCGAAATTCATGAGTAATTTTCATGAAATTTCAAAGTTTATGTCTTTTTCGGGTTTCTTCAAAATTATTTATTTTGCGAAAGCTATGTCAGTACAGTATATGTACATAAAATTACATTACATATTCAAAACATATTTGTTGATATATATGACGTTTAAGGCTTTTTACGGCTCACCCTACAGATGGCTGCTGTGCGAAAAATCATTTCTTATTGACATCCATCGAATAATTAATTTTTACTTCTCACGTCATTCGCTTTTGTCAGGGAACTGTTTTCACGCGATATTAACAAAGATTATTTTACGAGAAATATATCTACACTTTGATTTTTGTTTAAATAATTTGTACAATTCTGCAAACTACTTTTTATTTTCAGTTTCAGTTTCTTGCATTAATAAACCATTGGGATGGCGATATATAAAAGAAACAGAATAAATTATTCCATCAATCAGTTTGATTCATGATAAACAAAGGCATGAAAGACATGTATTTTTATATGTGGGAATGCCAACATTTGAGTTAAGGGCGTACCAACATGCGAACAAAATTTGTTTATCACCTCAAAATCGGAGCTAGAGATTTTTTTCCTCTGTCACCTAATTTTAGTTTGACACCAAACACCCAAATTGTGGTGGCGTTGACGGCAGGCTTTTTGTTGCCCACCATTAACATGTAGCTTTCATTTCTCTTAGTAAGTGTTCAGTGCTTGCAAGTTTTGGGAATTGACGCGTCAAAGAAGGTATTCTACCGTAGCATGTAGAAAATTGGTAAACTACGTAGAAAATGTGCAAAACATGTAATCTACATGAGAAATGCAGAATACTAAAAATAGACAAAAAAAAAAACATAACCTCTATTGTTTAATTGTTGTAAAATTCGGCGGCTTTTTTACAGTGTGGTAAGATAGATAATAATTTTAGATGGCAAATAAAGATAAATACAACGGATTTAAAATTGTTCGTGACAATAAAACAACATTTGCAATTTGCTTGCAATGTAATGAAATACGAACAAATACAATGCGATTTTTTTCGTATCTCTGACCGTTAGCCGTTGAGATCCTGCAAGTTCAAAAGTTTGCTATATCTTTACGCGCCGTATGCGTTACCAATACGTCTTAACGATGCGTCCTACCGAAAATTGGTAAGAGACCAAAAAGTTTCTCAATTGAGCATAATGTAAGGCGGACTTGTCGAACATTCGAAGATACGGGTAATCCTGCCAGGACGACATCAAAAGTCGGTAGCCCCTCTAGTACATTTTGGTTCATGGAGCATTCAGTTTCGAAATATTTGTTACCTCCAACGTAAGATGGTGCTAGGTTCGAGGAGTTTATTCATAATTTTTCATTTTACGCTATTCGCACACAGTGAAATGTAATATGCGTGTGTCCGAAAATGTTGGGGCACAGGGTAGCACCAGATTGAGGTGCGCGAGTGTGTACGTGTGTGACAATCTCGCAAGGGTGGAGGGATGGAGTGGGGTGGAGTATGTAAACAGCCGCCCTGAGGTGATTATGCTGTGTCCGGAGGAGACGGGAGTGTGAAGACGACGAAGATGACGTTCCCGATAACGATGAGATCAGCGCGTTCTCAACGTATGGTGTTTTCAGCTGCAATTTTCAACACTCAGGTTAGGTTTAGAAATTTATTATTTATCTGCAATTAATTATATAACGATGCAATATTATTGCATGTAATCAAAATTAGGGTTATTTTCGTAAATTAAAGAATAGTGATTCTTGGTGGGTTCTTTTCTTTGCATCTTGTCTGGAAGCTGTAAAATCTAATGAATGTTATCGTTTGATGCTGCAAAATAACATCGCTGTCTGAACCGATCCCAGTTGACAGCTCCCAAAGGTCTACGGAAAGTGTGTATGAGCAGCAGGTTTAGAAGTTTTTTTATTTATTACGCACTCAGGTGAAGTATAATAAACCAAAATTTTATTCGACTTTAAGATACAACATCGTCGCTTAAAATCTAAATCTAATACTAAAACATAATAGGAAAGTTTTTCGTTGCAAAATGTGTAGCTTGAAACGGTGAACTACACATTTTAACTACGTATCGGCCTTATTTTTAATGCAAATACCAGAAAGCCATTGAAATTGCAACGTAATCAACATTTCAAACTTGAATTACGTTAGCGACTGGTAAAATATCATGCAACTTTTGTCGTTGAAAAGTTTTCAGCTCATAGGCTTTTAGCGGGTCTTGAAAACATATAAACACTATTATTGTGACCACATATACGTATTTTTTCAATAAAAATACCTACAAGTCATTAAAGTTATAATTAATCACAAATTTTTAATCTGAGATAATCCAGCGTCTCTTAAAATTCTAGAAAAGTCTTTTCGTTGCAAAATTTGTAGCTTGAAATGGTGAACTGATACTGAAATGTATTAACACTATTCTTATAACTATGTATAACCCTTTTCTCAGTACAAATACCTTAAAGCCAATGAAATGGCAACGTTACAAAAATTTCAAACTTCAATTATGCCAGCGACTGGTAAAATATCTTACAACTTTTGTTGTTGAACTATCTTGAGCTTGAAAATATCTACGGATTTCTCAAATTTATTTGGTATTGAATTTCAGTTCTTGCAGGTGATTCCAGTCTGCTGTCTGGATCTAAATTCCCCCTGGAGTTTAAAGTTGGACTATAAAATTTATAATCGTATCATTCTTTTCGTAAATTCTGTTCGCTGTTTACATATCCCTTCCTAATTGATGCTATTTTGAAAGAACAATTTGTTCGTTATGGTTTTAAAAGGTAATAAACAAAAAATATGTATACACTATTATATCCAACAAATTAAGATGTATTCCATACAAAAAGAATTTCTTATTTAGTTTTTGTAGAATGGCCAGTGTAGAATTGATTCAAATTTTTTCTTCTCCGCTGTTAAGAATTTTGTAAAAATGAACGGATTTTATCGAATGACGGCTTATTTTCTCGAGAAAAAAGATTTTCTTTAGCTTTACGGCATAATTTTTTAAAGATTCTTTGGCTGATCACGAAAATTACTTAAAAATCGTTAAAAGTAGCAATTTAAAAATAGATAGATATAATTTATCGTTGGCTTCGGAAATTTCAAAATACCTACGGTAAAGTTGTATAGAATCTTTTTCTCGAAAAAATAAGCCATCATTCGTTAAATTCCGTTCAATTTTTAAAAATTCTCAACAGCGGAGAAGAAAAAATTTGAAAAAATAACAAAAGTTGCTTAACAAATTACTTTCGCACATTTCAATTTTTTTCAAGAAGAATAATGCTTCGCTTTTTAACAATATCAATTAATAATGAAAATTAAATTCTTCGAAATGTTATTAAATATTTTTCGTCAACATATGATATTCTGGGGTCTAACTACCTTAACTAATTGACCAATTAATTTTATATTCCTGTCGTAAAAAATAATTTATAATATTTGTGAAATAAAGTTTATTAATTTCTAAAATCACAAAAGCATTTTTCAAAAACAAGATATACCTCCTTAAATGGTGACAGCATTAGCGAGGGTTTGTAAAAGTAGTTTTGATAAATATTTACCATACATTTGTACACTAATACGTTTAGTATATACAGGTGTCATGTACCCGTTGTATCTTTTTTTGGATTTTTTTCAATCGTTCAGTTTGATTCTTTTTAAACTAAGAAACAATATACAAATAAATATGCGAGGGCCAGTAATAACATTTTAACAGTTTTGGATGGAAGACTACCTTCATTTTTGTAGAAAACAGAAGATGGTAGTCTAACGCGCCTACCGCGCCCATATTGTCGAGACAACCGTAGATAAACTGAAGTAGATCACCTGCCAGTAAACTACCAACCCAAAACTTGAGTGGGGGGCCCCCATTTTATAGTGACTTACATACTAGTGAATGATGGCGATTCATTGAATCAATTTATATCGCAGTAATCGATTCCTTGCGCCCCTTAAAAATCGATTGTTTAATCGTATTCATTTTTCTTGAGATTTCACTAAGAATGTACATACACACATAGGGTGTGTGTACGTATGCACGGTGTTGGCACATTTTTGGACGAGAGAACCTCAAGTGAGACAAACGGACAAAATGCAGTTGTGATTTCATCACGTCCTTACTCTATGCTTTTTAATATGTACATACATCCTGGATGGGACGATAGTCGAAATCGAGTATGACCGAAATGAATGCTAGTTCATGAACCAGGTCGGCAGGGACAGCGCTGTTGAACACATTTGGCGTGTCGATTCTATTCGCTACCGGTGCAAGTCGTTTGACGACTTAAATTAAAAATTCCGAAAAAATTAGAGTGAACTTAAAAACCACATAGTCTAATTATTTACGTGTGGATTTAAAAAAAAACAAAAAAATTATTTAAAAGAAAAAAAAAAGAATATTTTTAAAAGGGAATCGGGGCTGTAGACAATATCTTTTTAATTAAAATCAGGTACGATGCAGAGTACGTGTTTCAAATAAATAGTCAGTGACAATAAAGGGATAATGGTGTTTTTGGTTTAATTGTGATTATGTATCCTTATTCATTGTCGCTTTTAATAATAATACAGCTATTTGTGGCATGCCATACTGAAATTTTTTCGAAAATATCTGCTTAATTATTATATTTATAATAAATAATGGAATGGAAATTAAAATGGACAAGATAAAATGATGTTTATATTTCCAAACTTCAGGGCACCGGAAAATTGTTGAGAGCTATTTGTTTACCTCTTAGTTTTTTTTGGTAAACTATTTGAGACTCGTTGAAAAAGCAACTTTAATGAGAATTGATCTTCCAAGGTACTGAATTACAACATAATTATAATTACAAGAAAAAGGCTAACAATTATAAATCTACAAATACTTAGTTATCGTACGTATCACGAGTAATAAATCTGTAAATAAGTCGAATTCCTTCGGCATGAAAAAATAAAATAGATGACGGATTAATATGGACAGGGGAAATATCAAACTCAATGTTGGCATTAACATATTAAGACCTCTTTTATTTACAACTCTTTTTCGTTACTACATAATTGATTTAAAAAACGCTAATTTCTTGTAGGCCGAAATTCCAATCAAGGTTGTAAGGAAGGATCTCGCGAAAACAAAGAAATTTTGATTCATTCACATGCTTAATTTTAACTCAAGATTTAATAAAAAGCATTTTAAATAAAACTACATTTACAGATATCTTCGCAAATATCAAGTACATCTTAAAATTTATTATCAAATCATAATCAAAAGACTACCATGTATTGTCAAACTATAAATAACCCCATCGTTTCATCTTTTCTGCGAGATAAATTAAAACCAATTTTCATGGATCACTGATTGTACAAGTATCATTTGTTTTATAAAAGCATTAAAAGCACATTAATGCCTCATAACCAATTGGAATTTACTAATCTAAGATGCCTAGTTTCGACCCGGGTGGCCATACAATTTTGGCTAAAATTTCGTATTTGCAGTTCCCATACGAAAAAGGCTGATGCTTACCGGGAATATTTCCATTTTAAACACTGCCAGGAAAGAAGGCCGGCAGAGGGTAGTTCAAGCCATCGTTAGGGTGCGAGTAGTTTCTAGACATATATTGTAATGTTACAATTATATTACTAATTTTTCAATATCTTGTACCTTAAATAGCGGAAATATGCCAATAAATGGACGGGTTAAGCATTTTTTCCCTCCCTCAGTTTGATCGATTGTAACTTGTTGAATTCTTTTAATGAAAATTTAAGTTATGAGACCACCATTACATTTGTTAGACGACTCTGCTCTTTAAGACCGTGGTAGTTCAACTATGGATTTTATTTAATTATTAAACCTCGTCTTCATACGTTTTGTTAAAAAAAATTTCCGCTAAAACCCTAAGGAATAGAACGGGGTTTAATCAAATGGGACGTTTTCGAGTAACCAGTTTTGGATGGCTTTTAAAAACTTTGCTTTAATTTTACAAAAAAATAAACACGTGGAAGATCAATAGTACTGTAAATTATTGTTTTGAATGTTCAAAGTGAACATAAAAATATGTATGTTGGTTTGCATGTTGTGCAGCATAATAAACCATTCATAAGAAATAGAAATATGTAGAAAATCGTCCATTCATTGGTAGTCGTCGGACCAGTCCATTGGCATAATCGACCCTATATAGCTATAATTGAAAATGAGCATTTTCAAAACTTCGGACCCCGACCCGCAGGTCCACCCGAAAGCACTGATAAATGAGCACGTCTTGTTCACACTGATGCTTTATGCGGAAAAAAGACGCGGTTAGAGGAAGTCGAGTTTTTGACAGGTCGGCGAGGGGGGGGGGAGGGGCATAACCGCCTCACTGCCCCTGCTTCCCTCTGGGGCTCTGTTTTGTCATGTAATGTTTTATAATATACATACATAATGCATTGTATATGGGTATGTACAATTATTGTTAAGTTGCATGTTAATGTTGCTTTTTTTATTTTTAAAAACGGGGCATTATCGTTGATTTTACGAAGAAATGAATAACAAGGGCCGTTTTTGTAGAGAATTCGATGTTCTATATTTTTTTTGTTTGAGGGGAGACTTTTTTTTTTGGAGGGGGGAGCATTGGGTTGGGTGGATTGTTGTGTTATAAAATGGAAACACGGCGTTTTTCGAGCTTTTTTTTTTAAACTCCCCATAATCTTAGCATGCATTGTCTCCAAAAACTAATCAGATCTAAGTTTGGCCAAGAGAAACCCAAATCCGTTTGTACTTTTTAAATTCGTCATTCCAGTCGCTAGATATCGCGTATACAAAATTTTTCCCACGGACGGACGGACGGACGTACAACCTAACGGACACCAATTTTTGTATTGTTGCTTTGGATTCCTTAGGGCTTCAAACGTCGACATTTGATGAAAAACTATAGGGTAATTTTTTGGCGGGAACTGACCAAATTCAATACTTCGCCAGACCTATGGTCTGGGTCGAAGTAACAAAGGTGAATTAATATTTAAATTCATATCTTGTTCAAAAGGCTAGTGCTTAGACCTAAACTGTAATCGCCTTACGGGACAATATTTATATATAACAACTCAAATTACAAAAATTGTAATTGCACTTTTTTCAAAATAACTAATAAAGTAGCTCAAGTTGTGCCAAAATAAACTAATAATTTCTAACTAAAAAACTGAAAAGAAAGATTCAAAGCGATATTTTTAGCCAGAACTTAAAAAAAAATAATATAAATTAATTCATTATTAAAGATAAAAAGAAGTAAGCAATTTGATTTTATTCGCAATTATGATAAAATTTTCTTTAAATCATTAAATGACATTTCTTTTGTGGCTATATTAATACTAAAAATTAATAACTAATCGCAGAGATTTGTTCTCATCGCAGGCAAGCACATTCCATAGGGTTCGCTGTTTTACCCATTGAGTACCACGCCGGCGCACTCCCATCTCTGCATTACCCGAAGTTATAGCATTACGCTACGTAGTTCCACAGAAACCTAGGTGCAGCGCATCAATCGACTTATATACCAAATTTCAGAAAGATCGATTGACAATTGATGGCCAAAAATTTCAGACCAAAAGATTCATCTCGTTTTATGAATTTCTCTGCCTATTCTCAATCAATCTTTCTAAAATTTATTTTATGACTACGTGTAATACATTAGTATTTTTCGTCCCTAGGGCGCTCATTTTGCGCTCGTGGGTGGGAACATTTGTTGTTGCAGTAAGGTGCATAGTACGATGAGAGTGTCGTTCACCTTGAGCATTCATTTCTATGCTTACAAAACGATGGCGCAAAATCGCATTTTGCTGCCTACTGCGACAAAAAATAAATTTCATAGTAACCAGTCTGAAATTTTGAAACGTTATTTACACATTTTTTAATCCACACTGCTGTTTGACATCAGTCGGGAAAGAAGGATTGCCGAGGATACCGAATGTGTTTACTGGACGAAAAAAATCAAATTCTTATTATCTGATAGAAATGGTCTATTTGCATCAAAAATGAAAAAATCCAGAAAAAACATATGTAATAATTTAGATCCTACTGAATTCCAACAAATTGAAATTTTTTTTTTGTATACTGATAAATTGTTTTAAAAAATAATAAAAATCGCAAAAATGACTTGTACAGAAATGTTTGTGATGTGAATATTCATGTTTTTTAATAGTTGGTTTCTGATTGGTCAGAAAATTACATTTTGTTTAAAATATCGTTCTCGCTTTCCTCAGTGACCAATCATAAACATGTATATTAATTTTGATCTCAATATTTTTAACAGTGTATGCTTCGCAATAATTCTTGGATTGCTGTGATAATACTGTAGTTAGTGAATGACTTGTTCTGACCTGTTAGACTAACATTGTGCTGAACTTGACGAATAATTGACGAAAGAGACGAATTTGCCTCATGTAAAATGTCACCTGAAATTATTGTCGGTCTAATTTGAACGAAATATGTCATAGTATATAACTAAGTTACAGATTGTGTGATGGCTCGAGATAGCATTTGCTTCTAAGTTATGTGTCATGGTGATGCATGAATACCAAATGTTTAATAAAAATGAATGGTTTTAATTCTAAATGACGATTTGTATGTGTTATAAAAACATGGATTCTAATGAAGTGTACGAGGCCTGTGTCTTCGTACACCTAGATGTCGT
>JAQOWT010000454.1:0-14187 GCA_030407085.1 Trichopria drosophilae
CATCTACTAACGCCGAAAGAAATAATGACTAAATATAGCATCCCGCATTTAATCGAATCGAACTCCTGTTTTGAATTTCGAGTTGTTCATTCATTTGACTGATAAAGCATAGGTTATATTTGATAAATGCGATAATTATATTTTTGATGCCACATTTAAAGTATGTGGCATCAAATTAAATCTGTACAACATTTATTTAAAACAGTGCTTTAAAGATTCATTTATTTACATTTAATTCATTGGAAAAACATGTCGAAAAGGTCTTTTTCATACAAAACTTGTTCACGTGCAACCAAATACCGGATACGACGATTTCTTACCCGAGATGATACTCCTAGTGCCGATGAGTCAATAAACTCAGATGTTAGCAGTGACATTGAAAGTAAATATTTTAGTTTTCTAAGAAAATGTTCAAAATTTTAATTTATTTTACTCTTGCTTCTGAGTTATGTGATTTTATCTACTTATTAATTTATAGATGACTTAGGGAACAGTTGCAATAAAAAACAGTTACAAGTGAATAAATTTAGTTCAGAAATTGAAGTACATAATGCTAATGAAGATGAACAGTTTAGCGAAACTTCGAATGGAAGTATAATCGAAGATAAAGTAGGAAATGATGATGAAGATATGCAGATGAGCGAAACTTCCGAAGGAGCTAGTGAGGATGATATCGAAGGGAGTGACGAAGAAGATGAACTCATAAACGAAATCTCTGATGATGATTTTTCCGATGACGAAATAAATTGCGAAGATGAACAGAATACAGAATCTGAAGACGTGAATGAATCGCCATTATACAAAGGAGCCCCATTAACAACCGCCGAAAGTACTATCGCGATTATGATGTTCATTCTAAGACACCAATTATCACTAGCCTGTCTTAATGATCTCTTAAGTCTTATCTCACTTCACTGCATCCAGCCTAATAATTGTGTTCAATCTGTTTACAGATTTAAACAAAGGACCCCGCACACTTTAGCTTGATTTGCGGGCCCGGTTAAATTTCCTGAAACTTCGCTAAGTTGTAGTCCAGAATAGCCCGAACAAATGTTCTATATGGTAAAAGCCCCAAAAATCAATAGTTTTCGAGATAAAGTACTATACGATATAGTACGGGCGTACGATATAGGCCCCCGGATCCGAGACTTTCGCATTTATTTTTTATATGCAACAACAATATGCATAGGTTTTTTTGGTCGCTGATTACGAATGTGATAACAGATTTTAAAAATTTGATATCAGATACGTGATCAGCGACCCCAAAAACCCCAGAATAATGAGTTTCAAGCGATTTCCTTTAATTTTTCAAAAATTGTCCGCCATATTGGATCCGCCATTTTGAATTTTTAAAATCTGATATCACATTCGTAATCAGCGACCAAAAAAACCTATGAATATTGCTGTCGCATATAAAAAATAAATGCGAAAGTCTCGGATCCGGGGGCCTATATCGCACGCCCGGACTATATCGTATAGTACTTTATCTCGAAAACTATTGATTTTTGGGGCTTTTACCACATAGAACTTTTGTTCGGCCTGTTCTGGACTACAACTTAGCGAAGTTTCAGGAAATTTAACCGGGCCCGCAAATCAAGCTAAAGTGTGCGGGGTCCTTTTCAAAAAGATAGATTCACCACTTATTCGACATTATTATTGCTCTAACTGTTCCATGAAATTGAGTAATAAGAATTCAAAATGTTGTCATTGTAAAGCAAAAATGAAAGCGGATTATTTTATAGAACTTCCGTTAATTTCACAATTAACATCGTTATTTAAAAGACCTGGTTTTATACATTTACTAAATCACCGCTTTTCTAGACAAAAAGAATCGGAAAATAATTATGAAGACATTTATGATGGTTCGGTTTCTAAAAGTTTACAGGAATCTGGTTTCTTGTCAAATTCAAACAATATTTCGTTAACATGGAATACCGATTGAGTCCGTTTATTTGTGTCATCCCTTTTTAATATTTGGCCATTTTATTTTATAATAAATGAATTGCCATATGCTCTTCGAACAAGAGTAGAAAATTGTATACTCGGGGGACTCTGGTTCGGAGATAAAAAGCCAGATCCAAACTTATTTATATCAATTTTTGTTCAACCCTTACAGAAGCTTTATAAAGGCTTGCAATTAATTACAGAAAATAATAGTTCTATAATTGTTCGAGGAATTTTGATTTTGGGTACCTGTGATTTACCTGCAAAAGCCTTATTTATGAATATGCAGCAATTCAATGGTAAATTTGGATGCCAAGTTTGTACGATAAAAACAAAAAGTGTCAGTAAAGTTACAGTATATCCATATAAAAAAAATTACAACTCAGAACTTTAAATCAAACCTTGAAATACGGAGATTTGGCTCACCGAAAAAATAAGGTAGTACAAGGTGTCAAAGGTCCGTCCGTATTGTCAAAAATATGTCACAATTATGTCGAAGGTACAGCAATTGATATAATGCATTGCGGCTTTTTGGGGGTAGCAAAAAAATTATTAATACTTTTATTTGATAAAAAGTATTCTAAAAGGCCATGGTCATTATATAATTTTGTACAAATTATGGATAAAAGAATTTCTCAGATCTCAACACCATCAATTGTGCAACGAATGATCCATAAAATATCTGATTTGAAACATATGAAAGCTTCAGAACTAAAGATTTTGTTATTAAATTATTCGGTACCTTTATTCAAAGACTGTATGAATGAACATTATTTTGAACATCATAAACTTCTAGTTCTTGGGTTGACTGTGTTATGTAGGCCAAGTGTAAGTCCAAATATGATAAACACTGCATCTCAAGTACTGAATAAGTACGTGATGCAATTTAAAGAATTGTACGGTTTACGCCACATGACATGCAATCTACATCTGTTGTTACACTTACCAGATACGGTCCGGAGGTGTGGTCCATTATGGGTAGTATCCTGTTTTCCATTCGAAAATCTAAATGGAGTATTAAAACGTATGATACATGGGACAAGATATGCTGAATTGCAAATCACTTCAGCCGTCAATATACTTCAACAATTGAAAAAGTACAAAACTGATAATTTAAGTGAAATTAGTGAAGTTAGCAGATTTTGCGAGAAAATGGAACTTAATAGTAGATGGCGACGGAAGTTGCATTTAATTTCTGCCAAAACATTTATAGTTGGATTGCTTAAAAAATTACCTGATCGTTTACCAAATATATCTAATGCTTTTATTAATAGCGGACTTTTTCTACCTAAAAAAGTTTTTTATTTCAACAAACTTTTGAAAAATGGAATATTGTATGATTCTGAAATGTATAAACGATCAAGGAAATACAATTCATCAATTGTAAAATATCACGTGAATAAAAATATTCATATAGGAATAATTGTAACTTTTATTAAAGTTGTAGGCTGTAATTGTAATGAAATCTGCGACCATTGTAATAATCTTACCGAATATTATGCAATCCTAAGAAAGTGTAAATCAAAAATACCATTTGGGACATTTCAGCTAGACTATGCACTAGATTTTATACACACTTGTGAACAATTAAACGTTGAAAACCTGTTGGCGATTCCAGTCGAAAATATAATAACTGTCTGTTTTCATATTGAATGTGATAATGTATTATATGTTGTAGATCCCGTGAATGTGATCGAGTTTGAATAAAATATTATATCTCTGCAAAAAATATATTTATTATCGTAGTAGGAAGTGCACATTTAACCCCATATTAAGAATAAGAGCCAATAAAAAATATCCACTATCGGATCGGGTTTAGATACCGCAAATTCTCAAATGTTCGCTCATTTTATACCTGTAACATTATCGTGTTGAACTATGCAATTTCAAGATCAAAATTTGACCTTGAAATCCGTGGTCGCTAGGAAAAACCAGGTAAGTCCACTTTTTGAAAAAATTGAGAAACCACGGAGTTTTCAAAAAAATCACATTTACACAGCATTAAAGGGAAATTTGAAAGTTCCAGGTATATGCCCACATTTTAAGTAATCATGATAATTCGTAAAAATGTGGTGACGATATTGATAAAATATTACAATGCCGAATTAAAAAAATTGACCAAATCGAAATTAAAATTATGAATTCGATTCGATTAAATGCGAGGTTACTGTCATTTTTACCGTGTACCTGAATTGTGTCGATGTCAAACATTTAACCAAGAAAGATATGTAATGGCTTTAATTTTGTGTATTAATAAGTACTGTTCCTGAACGATATCTAAAAATGAGTAAGAAAAACGGCGTATTAGTAACATTGTGAAACAATAAGATGCATTCAGCAAAAATCGTCCTGAAAAATGGTAAATAAAGCAATAATAGACTAAAAGCATACCCATAATATCAAGTTGAGTAACTGTTTTCATATAGAATCAAAGAAGTAATTACCAAACATCGACGATTTCACAGATTCTGAATTGTGCACCCTGGTTAAAATCTATCATAGTCGAACATGCAGAAATTCGAAGAAAAGGCTCAACATTTGCGGAACTCAGGAATATTGCATATATATAGGCGCCCAAGAATTGTGATCATTTTTTCTTTCTATTAACAGTAGTTAAAAAATATTTCGGTCCTAGCATCAGATGGTAATGTAAGCTCACAGCAAGATCTGTTAGTATCAACACAGCATCTTCGATAGCGAAGAAAAAACGGAGCAAGGAGGTAAGAACATGCAGTTGCTTTTATATAAATTACTTATAATTAAATATTAATAATGAATAACTTTAACGATGTTTTGTTAGGTTTCCGTATTTTTTTGTAGAGATAACTAATTATTTCCAAGCATTGAATATTCATGTGTAACTGTGAACATTCTGTCACTGCAATATCTTCATGTACGTTTTGTAATTTTCTACAGAAGGTGTCGACAACTTGAAAGGAGGAAACAGGATTTCACTGAAAGGCTCATTCAATGAAAAGGATCATGCTAATGTTCAATAATTTTGATGACATCGAAACCGAAAAGGTAAGAAAAAGGGACGAGAAAAATGGAAATAAGGAGAAAGACGAAATCCAAGTCGAAAAAGATATGCAATCACAACGTTCGCCAGACGTTCCCACGACTAGTTGACGTAAAGACATAGGTTATGACATTCATTTGTACTTTGTAATATCTTTTTTTAAGCATTATGCATTTAAAAAATATTGGGTTCATACCTTCGAAATATACAAAATTGTATTGAAAATTGATTTCTTCAAAATATAAAAAATACCACCGTATTCTGCGCGAAATTATGGAAAAAAAAATCTCTTTGTAGATTTCATAAAAAATATCGTACACACCACTTATAACTTATGTAACATTTTTCTATATAGTTTATTAAGTTACTTTTTCAATTTTTGTATAACTTTCAGACTCAATTGTATCAGAAGCAGCGGCGATTGTCTTGAAATTTGCAGGAACACGGGAACACCTAAAGTCCATAAACAAATCGTTAAGGAAAAAGGAAGTAAAAGAATTTAAGAAATATTATATAAGAAACAACTAAATACCCTAGTGAAAATATTCATAAAATCATATGATAAATCATATGATATTTTTATAAACTCAACTGATCCATGAAGTTTTTCATGCGATTTCTCGAATCACCTAAGATATTAAAGCGATTATAAAAATCTCATTCGATTTATTATATGATTTAAAATACATTTTCATTAGGGTTTAATAAAATGGGATGAAAATGAATGGAACTATAGGCTGTGTGCATAGAGGTGAAGGAGAGGGGATTTTGACTTGCTGCGTTCGAAGCGGCATAATCGCGAATAAAGGAAACACATCAGCTAAGGAACAAACAAACATGTCCAGGTATCGTGCAGACATAAGCAAAATTGACAAAAAGATAGCGATGCTAAAATCGAAGATAGAAAGAGAGGAGACAGAGATATTGAAAAAAGCTGAGGAATGCGAGAGTGAGGAAGATGACTCTGAGGAACCGGCCGAGAAAAAAATTAAAAACTCACAACATACTTAAATGTTGAATTAATTTGTTAATAGTTTCAAAATAAACTACATATTAGATTATAGTTATTAAGAAAACGTATCCAATTAAGATGAAATGTAGAAAATAAATAAGTTTTTCCTGCATATCAGTAACAAAGTTATTTTAGAATTCTATTAAGGGGAGTCTTCTAGGCCAGTCGATAAAGTAGTAATCTACGCTAAAAAACTGAAATTAAAGATGATTCGATTTTTAAAAAATTGGAACCACTATATATGATGTCCTACAAAATATGAAAGCCGTCGGTTAAGAATCAATCGAGTATTGTCCGGAATAAATGATATTTCCTTATTCCGGATAAATGAACGGATCGTTGTAGATTTTAGTGTTAGTTACGTTACTCTTGAATGAATTTTCGGTGAATTTGAGAATATTGTCGCACGAAGTCCACTTTGTACATCAGCATCGAAACATTTTCGATGAATATTTTGCATACCTTCTCAGGCCGCAATTAGGTTGTGTTTGAACGTACTTTAGATGCATTTGAGAATATTCGCACGAATTCCGTCATAAATCTGCATATAATAATTTACCACGTTTATGTGACATATTTTTGTTGAATCACTCGAGCGCATATTTTTTAAGTATTTGGAGTCTTTACGAAATCCACATCAGCTATTTCTACAAATCTTATCGGTGCATCTCTGAAGGCGATATACAATATGCCATTTGCCGTATTTTTAGCGTAATTCAAGTACACTTGGGAGTCCGTTGCAAATCCATATCAGATCATTGGCTACGAACGTTTGAAGTATTTTCTGTGAACTTTTCAGAGATCAGAAATGAACATTGCACGCATTTATAGTGCACCAGAGCTCGCCAAATTGAAAACCATTAAATATCCGTTCATAATCCGTGATTGTCTCGGATAACAAAATGCCTTTTCACGTAGTTTTGGCGTAATTGAAGTGCACTTGGAAGTCCGTTGTAAATCCATCTCTGATCGTTAATACGAATGTTTGAAGTACTTTCTGTAAATTTTTCAGACACCAGAAATGCACATTGCACGCATTTATAGTGGATCAGAGCTTGCCAGAATAAAAGCCATTAAATATCCGTTTATAATCCGTGATCGTCTCAAATGACAGATCATCAACGAATTAGATCTACTACGGATCAGTCATGGATCACTCACTGATCCACCAGGAACCAATTTTTTTTTGCACGGGTAATGACTTGTGTCTTTTTCTATTACACTAGGTGTGATGGATAGGAGTAAAGTCTCATTATGCCAATACATTTAACAAAATCGCTATAACAATAGTATTTGTACATGAATGACTTAGTTAACTAATTACGATTACAATGTGGAAGTAACAAAAATCTGTCAAATATAACAACGTTTCGTGCAGTGTGATTATTCAAATCATTATTGTAAACGGAATTAAATAGTCATGTCGGTTAGGCTACATACAATTTCGAATCAAGAGGTATACTGTTAGTTAGTACTAAAATACATTTACGCTTGTACTTGTTGGGTTTTCATAATGAATTTCATTCCATAGACGTGTGAATGTTACATCACAAGAACGTGCACACGACTCGATTTTATGCATGGGTATTCGTATAGATTTAAGAAATGCGTAGCTAATGAGAGAGAGAGACTGGTCGACAATATTAAAGAATAAAGTTCAAAAGTCATATTTGCTATGAATAAGGCCATCTTATGTGGGCTATTATACGCGGTTCTAATGTAAACAAATTTGTTATTATCATAATGATAAATACTTTATCGACTTTCGTTTTGTTTTTACATTGGCAGAAAGAAAGATGTAGTGTAGATAAGATGACTACCCAAGTAGAAAATTTATATATGGAATATATACAAAATATATATTTCGCGCTATATATTAAAATAATACAGTTTTCGGCATATATAATTCATATTATTTTATATATAGAAAATATATAATTTATATTATATATTCCCTAGAGAAATCATATAACAAGAATATACAAAATATATATAAACTGTATATAAATTATACATAACAGTATATGATTTATATACGTGGTATTTTTTAGTAGTTAAGCTTAAATTCTGGTTTTCTTATAATTTTAAATCCCAAGGGCTCCAATATAAGATCCCAAACCGCAAAAGGCGAATATTTTTTGTAAACTTTTTACAATTATACTGAATGTTATTTTTTTATAATAAACTATTTCATGAGTATGTTTATATAAAGTATATTCAAGAAATGTATAATTTATTTACAACATGGAAAAAACAAAATCGTTATACCAACGAAAAAAATATTTTCCACCGACTTAAAAAGATAGTAACATGCGCCTAACAACATCTTTCGTTACTCCAACTAAAGTAAAACTTAATATTTGTAATAATAGTCAATTTTACTATCTTTTTTACCTGGAATAAATATTTTGCTGGTTATTCCGATTGGAATTTTGCTAATTAGCCTATAAATACTTCCGAAATATAAATTTTACTATCTTTCTTACTTGGAACAACAAAACAAATCATTGTTCCAAGTAAAACAAATAGTAAAATAGACTATTTCTTTTTTTCTTAGCTATTTCCGTTCTCTATCAACTTCTGTAAATATTTATGAGCTAAATAAACAAATTCCGACCAGAACAATGAAATAAATACTTATAAGTAAAAAAGATAATAAAAATTACTATTTTCATACATATCAAATTTAACCATCTTTTCTTGTTAGTAGAAATATTTTTTCCTCATTCTGGTTTGAATCTTTGTATTTAACTTCTAAATATTTACCATAGACGACGAAGAACATAAATAGTCAATTTTGTTATTTTTTTTTACTTGGAACAAATATTTTCGGAATAGTTGTTCTAATGATCTTGTTTTTTCCGTGCAGTGATACCGTTTTGATTAAACACATTTTTAAGACAAAACCGTACTTTTGAGCGTTTCTTTTTTGGTTCTAAAGTGATTAGCCGACAAATTAGGAATTTGCGCTTCAAAATACAAAATAAAAATGAGAGAATCGATTTTTCAAAATTCGAGCTCTATACAAGCAATTCTAATCAATATATATATATTGATATATACATGGACACAAACAAATACCGTTACACGATATTATTGCCGGAATTGAATGCGCTGTTACGAAAATCAAAAATACATCAGATGAGGATGGAAATATCATCATACACAACCAAGATCGTGTTAGACATAACGTGGTTAATATCATACAAAATCATAAATATCTTAATCAATGGAATAGCAACCAAGGTGTAAAAAACAACCTAGTTAAAAGATTTTGTAGCAACCACAAAAACATTTTATTCACCAGAGCTGATAAAGGCAACATCACCGTAGCCTTGGAAAAAGCAGACTATTATGCCAAAATGGAAACCTTATTAAAGGACACCAACACATATATACCATCGAAATATGAGTACACAGCAACATTAACATCTAAAGTGAATAAACTCGTTAAAAAGTGGGAAAACAACAAATTAATAACACCAAACACAGCGAAATACCTTAAAAGCAATAATGGGGTAATACCAAGGGCTTATGGGTTACCAAAAGTCCATAAACAAGGATGCCCATTAAGAATCATCGTCTCAACCATCAGCTCTCCAACATATAATTTAGCCAAATTCTACATCCAAGTTCTTCAAAACATCGTGGGTAAAAATTCCACTTTTGTCAAAGATACGTGGGATTGCAGAAATAAATTGAAATCCTTCAAAATTCCCAAAGATCACATACTTGTATCTCTAGATGTGGTCTCACTTTTTACCAATATCTCCATCAAATTGGTAAAAATTATAATTGACAAAAAATGAAATGAAATACAACAACACACGGCAATACCCAAAGATGAGTTCGTTGAAGGTTTAGAAATAATTTTAAATTCCACTTATTTTAAATTCAACGATGCGGTTTACAAACAAACCTTTGGAGTCCCTAAGGGTTCGCCCATGTCACCTGTAATTGCGAATTTAGCAATGGAATATATAGAACAAATCTTAATTAGGAAATTGAAGTTTAAACTGGGGTTCTACTTAAGATACGTCGACGACATTCTGACTTCAATTCCGGGGGACAAAATAAACGACATCCTAACTGTTTTTAACAGTCTTAAAAAAAATCCACGGAATTGAAAGTAGAATTCAGTTTACTTTAGAACGAGAAACTAACAACTGCATCCCCTTTTTAGATTTACTTGTGATCAGAAAAGAAAATGGCTTTTTGGATATTGATTGGCACCACAAAACAACGTGGGCGAGGAAATATTTACACTTTTCATCTGAACATCCGATCAATCATAAGATAGGAGTAATTATAGGTCTCATTGATCACGCCATTAAACTTGGTGAAATTAGATTCCGGAAAAAGAACCTGCATATTGTCAAAAAAGTTCTTCTTGAAAATGGTTACCCGAATGATTTGGTTTTTAATTGCATTAAAACAAGAGTTCATCATATTTATAATAACAATACACTGGACACTAATAGAAATACCAACCATAATAATAACAACATTATAAAAACAACATCTGTACCTTATGTCAAAAATTTATCAGAAAAATTATCAAAAAGCTTAAGGAAAGAAAACATTCGTATTGTACACAAACCTATAAACACAAACATCGGCGGAATAAAACCATTAAAAGATAAACTTGAACTTGAGAAAATGAGTAATGTAGTCTACCAAATTCCATGTATGACTTGTGATAAAGTTTACATCGGACAGACTGGGAGACTTCTAGGAACAAGAATAAAAGAACATCAAAAAAACATATATGGACCAGAAGACAAATATACGGGATTAACTTTACATCGGATTAACACCACTCATAATTTCGACTACAAACATGTAACAATTTTAGCAAGTGAAAGAAATGTAAAAAAACGCAAAGAGATTGAAAACTATTTC
Organism: Trichopria drosophilae; assembly: GCA_030407085.1. NCBI lineage: Eukaryota > Metazoa > Arthropoda > Insecta > Hymenoptera > Diapriidae > Trichopria > Trichopria drosophilae. The sequence continues at coordinate 10,878 of JAQOWT010000454.1, forward strand.
ATCAAAAAATCAAAGAAGACTGTAAAATTATTAGATTTTGAAACAATCAAATCTTTCCATCGGTATACGAAAGCTATTGTGTAATGTAAATACTAGGAATTTGTATTATAACTGGCTTATTTAAACTCATAAAATTTTTCACATATTTTACTTTTTCTGTATTACATTGAATCAGATTGTCATTTATAACGAAAATTCGAACATGATTTGATTGTAATCTGCAATTGCAATTAAATAATTTTTCTTGTCTCTGATCGGTCACACAAAACATGGTTTCAACATAAAAATATGTAATTACGGTTGACTAAGAAATTCAAACGATGTGTAGTTTGGGTTATAGTTAGATGTGCTATAATGGAATTTAGAAGGCCAGTAATGTCACAATGTTGTCACTAGTTCGTTATCTTTCTGTACGGTAGTGTTAAGTAGTGGCATTTAACGACGTATGTAATTTTTATCCACATAACAACTCTAATTTTAGGGTTCATTTGATTAATCTTTCAATTTTTTAAATGCAGATTTTTTCCGTCGCTTTATCCCAAGTCCATCGGGGATTAATAAATTCTTAATAAAATTCTTCTAGTCAAGGATGCAACAGTAAGATAAATTCCATAAATGTTAACCGTTTTGTGTTTGTATGCTTTTAAATCTATTGTTATATATGTATAATTTTTTAGACAATAAAACTTCTGAAGAGGGCCAACATCATGGCCGAAACGTAATTATGATTTTTTATATATGTCAATCGACCGTACTTCCAATACCAATCGAATCAAAATTTTAATACTAAGCGGTCAAGAATATTTACTGTAATGCATCAGCATTATTCCTATAATATATATATATATATATATATAGAAAGGGGTGCTAAAGTAGTTTGCCTCTAGGATTTTTCTATTTTCACAAATTAAGTCTCCATACAAGTAATTCGAACATATAGATGCTTTCCTAAAAATTATATTTTTACTTTTGATATTGTTAAGGCGTATTAGTTAATATATATTATATACGATTTATATATATATATCATATTATAATATTCATTTATTATATATAATATATACTAAAATTGATATATATATATTATAGTTTATATATATATATATATATCTTATATAAATATATATTTTGTACATTAAAAAAAAACATAGTATAATTATGCACCAAGGCAGCGAAATTTTCGATCTTTGACGTGGGGGAAGTATTGAGCAGCGTGGTCGAAAATCACGACTCGTCGGAGATCCGATATTTCGTTCGTGGTGCATACCATATTTTTTCACTCGAGGTGATTCGTTTTAGTCCGTAAACTCGGGCCCGTAAAAAATATGCCGGGGAATCGCATTTCGCGGCCCGAGGGTAGAAAAATTATTTATGTTATGTTACCCAAGATAGCAATTTTTGCACCCTTGTGCAATCCCGGTCTAATTTCTGAGGTCTTTCCTCTACCCTTTGCGGCACTTCCAGTAAGAGAGCACCTTCTTAGGGCGTATATCTTTGGAATACAGCCGTCAAGAGTGACCGCGCCCATATCCGTTTTGTTTTTTTGGGCCAAATTTCTAACGCACATCAACACTTCTTTCTTAATGAACACGTTTCGAATGGGGTAATTAATTCAGTATTCTGTAATAATATAAGCAATCACGTGAATGGTTAATTTAAAATCAATTTACTGGTTAATAAGAGTATAATGATAGGTTTGCATGTACTAGGTAGTTCATATGAATGACAATGGTTATTAGCATGTAATGGTTGAAAAAGAAATTTGGGGGTGTGTAAAAAACAATTATTTTTAAGTACATTATTAAGCAGGTCATAATAATATTTAGAACTATGATTCAGATATATAATAGATTTCTGTAAAATGAAAAAAAATTCGACTGTTTCACTTTACCCAACACATTGCAGTAAATATACTACAAAAATTTCTTTCCGTTATATTAACAGGCATTCTTATTATTATGCATAATAATATATGAAATATTCACTACCACAATATTGAATTTCCTCTCCTAAAGAGTTTCTCAGCCAAAAATGAAGAGAGTACTCTACTATGTTACTTATTACATATCGATTTATGTGGACTTTATATTTAAAGTATATAAGTTAGCACTTTATAAATGTCAGTATCTCAGAAAGGTGTATTCAAGGGAATATTGTATGGAATAATAGGTAGGTATATTAAATAATACTGTTGAAAATGGGAAGATCGTTAGAAAAAACAATAATTTAAATTACTGAAGCTCTTTCAACAATTATACAATATTCATACTCGTAAAATATAAGTAATTTTATATTGATAATGAAGTCCGGAAAAAGATAATCTTTTGGACTCGTTCATGCTACTTCAAGACAACTCAAAAATGAAGGCGCTTAAAACTAATATGTCCATATTTAGTTATTAATTCTTGTCTTGCGTTGCTTTTTAGTAGCATTTGGGGAAACTATACGAGTTATAACGTCGTGCACTTAAATATTAACGAAAAATCTGTACTATTCCTTGGTATTCTAATAACATTTCTCTAACTACCTATGCCATTGTCGTGTATACGGTTTTATACATATATCAGTGTTATAACTATATCAGTGAACACTTTACTTTTGTGCAATACAAACAGGTTTAGACCACACGTAGTGAATAAATAATTAACTAATAATTAATTACATTTTCCCTCCTCATCTCTCTCATTATTGAAGAGTCCACTTTTTCCGTCCTCGTCAATTTCGGTACGATCCGTTGGCTTCTTCTTCAATAGTACTTAAATTGTCGGGATTTATTGCCTTGTTGTTCCCCTATAAAATAAGAAAAGTCAATTTACTTCGGGGCCCTTATGAATTCTATTATCAAGAGTTACATAGGGACTTTTTCATGAGAATACCAAAAGCAAGAAAGAAAATTCCTGAGGGTACAAACCCTTACAGCACTTGTAAACATAAAATTTAGATATTCTTCGAAAAAGGGGAAATTTAAAGATGTCTGTCAAATGGTTACAACAATAAACGTATTGTAAGAAGGAAGTAGAAACAGCAAAACCGATCTCAATACATTAAACAATTGACGGGGGGAATAATCCCTTCTATGTGAAATCCTGATACTTTTAGGTGCCAATAAGAATGCACTACAAAGTTGGATATAAGAAAAACTAAATGGACTAAATAGGTTTCAATTATTTTTTCTTGCTTTCATTCTCTCAGTCAGTATTACTTACAATTAAATCAAAAAACAGTATTACAGTTCATGGATCGAGGATTTTCGTTTCCATCTACCTCCTTGTTTTTTCCAACAGTTTCTAGATTTTCTTTACTATTTGCT
>JAQOWT010000455.1:0-13610 GCA_030407085.1 Trichopria drosophilae
AACGACTTGTTACATCGATTTCGAATGGCTGATTCGAAGCCCGTTTCAACGCCAATCGAAGGAGGCGTAAAATTAAGAAGAAACGGTTCTCCTAACGAAGAAGACTTGAAGCTTCTCTACCGAGAACTTGTTGGGGCGTTAACATACTTGTCGACAACTACAAGCTATTTGGGACAGTTTAATAACTGTTACGGTTTGGAGCACTGGAAGGCTGCCAAACGAGTACTTCGCTATCTAAAAGGGACGGCTGATTTTGGATTGGTCTTTAGACCCAACGGTGGAATCGACGAAAGGATATGTGGACGCAGACTGGGGTAAGGATGTTGAAGATCGCCGATCGTATTCTGAATACGTTTTTCTATTGAACGGATCCCCAATCTCTTGGGATGCCAAGAAGCAGAAAACAGTAGCACTATCAACGACAGAGGCTGAGTACATGGCCATGACGGAGTGCGCAAAAGAATGCATTTACTTGCAAAGCTTTCTAAACTAAAGGGGACTCCAAGAGTTAGCACGTATTTCTGTGATAACGGTAGCGCCATAAAGCTTGCGGAAAACCCCACATTCAATGGGCGAAGCAAACATATTGACATTCGCCACCACTTCATACGCGACGTCCTGAAGAATCAACAACTGAAAATTTTCCATACATCGACCGAAAACCAAGTTGCCGATGTGTTCACAAAGTGTTTACCGCGTTCGAAGCACGAATGATGTGTGAAATCTTGTGGTATGGATAGTTTTGCGAATATTGTTAATATCGACCCTCCGCTCAAAGAGAAGTGTTAGAGTGTGTATTGGTGAGCTGTGTGTCTGTCGTGCACGTATGTTGACTCTCGGTGTTGCGTTAGGCGACCACTGTGTGGTGCACGAGTCACATTGGATTTAGTAGTCTCGCTATGCGCGTTTGCACGAGAGCATCAAAGTTGTGTACGCAAATATATAATTGTTTTTTATTCTTTGTGTATCGTGGTTTTATCTCTCTTATAAACGATCCGATATCCTCAACAAAAATTACTACAAACAATATAAACCGTAGGATGTTGTATTTTTTTAACTCTAGAGACGAAATAAACGTTTGTAGTTGTTTGTAGTTGCTTAAGAAATTACCACAAACGTTTTAAACCGTAGGATATTGTATTTTATTAACACTAGGGACGAAATAAACGTTTGTAGTTGTTTGTAGTAGCTTAAGAAATTACTACAAACGATTTAAACCATAGAACATTGCATTTTATTAACACTAGAGATGAATGGAAGGTTTGTAGTTGCTTAAAAAATTACTATAAACGATTTAAACCATAGGAGACTGCATTTTATTAACACCAGAGATGAAACGGATGTTTGTAGTTGCTTAAAAAATTACTAAAAACGATTTAAACCGTAGGATATTGTATTTTATTAAAACTAGGGACGAAATAAACGTTTGTAGTTGTTTGTAGTAGCTTAAGAAATTACTACAAACGATTAAAACCATAGAACATGGCGTTTTATTAACACTAGAGATAAAACGAACGTTTGTAGTTGCCTAAAAAATTACTACAAACGATTTAAACCGTAGAATATTGTATTTTATTAACACTAGAGACGAAATAAACGTTTCTAGTTGTTTATAGTTGCTTAAGAAATTACTACAAACGATTTAAACCGTAGGATATTGTATTTTATTAACACTAGAGACGATATAAATGTTTGTAGTTGTTTGTAGTAGCTTAAGAAAGTACTACAAACGATTTAAACCATAGGATATTGTATTTTATTAACACTAGAGATGAATGGAAGGTTTGTAGTTGCTTAAAAAATTACTACAAACGATTTAAACCGTAGGATATTGTTTTTTATTAACACTAGATACGAAATAAACGTTTGTAGTTGTTTGCAGTTACTTAATAAATTACTACAAACGATTTAAACCGTAGGATATTGCATTTTATTAATACTAGAGATGAATGCAAGGTTTGTTGTTGATTAAAATATTACTACAAACGACTTAAACCGTAGGAAAAATTACTACAAACTATTTAAACCATAGGACACTGCATTTTATTAACACTGCAGATTAACCGGATGTTTGTAGTAGCTTAAAAAATTACTACAAACTATTTATACCGTAGGATATTGTATTTTATTAACACTAGAGACGAAATAAACGTTTGTTGTTGTTTGTAGTTGCTCAAGAAATTACTACAAACGATTTAAACCGTAGAACATTGCATTTTATTAACACTAGGGATGAATGGAAGGTTTGTAGTTGCTTAAAAAATTACTATAAACGATTTAAACCATAGGAGACTGCATTTTATTAACACCAGAGAAGAAACGGATGTTTGTAGTTGCTTAAAAAATTACTACAAACGTTTCAAACCGTAGGATATTGTATTTTATTAACATTAGGGGCGAAATAAACGTTTGTAGTAGTTTATAGTAGCTTTAGAAATTACTACAAACGATTCAAACCATAGGAAATTGCATTTTATTAATACTAGAGATGAATGCAAGGTTTGTAGTTGATTAAAAAATTACTACAAACGATTTAAACCATAGGACACTGCATTTTATTAACACCAGAGATGAAACGGATGTTTGTAGTAGCTTAAAAAATTACTACAAACGTTTTAAACCGTAGGATATTGTATTTTATTAACACTAGAGGCGAAACGATTGCATTTATTAATACTAGAGATGAATGCAAGGTTTGTAGTTGATTAAAAAATTACTACAAACGATTTAAACCGTAGGAAATACGATTTAAACCATAGGACACTGCATTTTATTAACACTAGAGATGAAACGGATGTTTGTAGTAGCTTAAAAAATTACTACAAACGATTTAAACCATAGGATATTGTATTTTATTAACACTAGAGGAACCATAGGAAATTGCATTTTATTAATACTAGAGATGAATGCAAGGTTTGTAGTTGATTAAAAAATTACTACAAACGATTTAAACCGTAGGAAAAATTACTACAAACGATTTAAATCATAGTACACTGCATTTTATTAACACTGGAGTTTAACCGGATGTTCGTAGTAGCTTAAAAAATTACTACAAACGATTTAAACCGTAGGATATTGTATTTTATTAACACTAGGGACGAAATAAACGTTTGTAGTTGTTTGTAGTAGCTTAAGAAATTACCACAAACGTTTTAAACCATAGAACATTGCATTTTATTAACACTAGAGATGAATGGAAGGTTTGTAGTTGCTTAAAAAATTACTATAAACGATTTAAACCATAGGAGACTGCATTTTATTAACACCAGAGATGAAACGGATGTTTGTAGTTGCTTAAAAAATTACTACAAACGTTTCAAACCGTAGGATATTGTATTTTATTAACACTAGGGACGAAATAACCGTTTGTAGTAGTTTATAGTAGCTTTAGAAATTACTACAAACGATTGAAACCATAGGAAATTCCATTTTATTAACACTAGAGATGAATGGAAGGTTTGTAGTTGCTTAAAAAATTACTACAAACGATTTAAACCATAGGACACTTCATTTTATCAACATTACTGATAAATCGGATGTTTGTAGTTGATTAAAAAATTACTACAAACGATTCAAACCATAGGATATTGTATTTTATTAACACTATAGACGAAATAAACGTTTGTAGTTGTTTGTAGTAGCTTAAGAAATTACCACAAACGATTTAAACAGTAGAATATTGTATTTTATTAACACTAGAGACGAAATAAACGTTTGTAGTTGCTCAAGAAATTACTACAAACGATTTAAACCGTAGAACATTGCATTTTATTAACACTAGAGATGAATGGAAGGTTTGTAGTTGCTTAAAAAATTACTACAAACGATTTAAACCGTAGGATATTGTATTTTATTAACACTAGAGGCGAAAGGGACGTTTGTAGTAGCTTAAAAAATTACTACAAACGTTTTAAACCTTAGGATATTGTATTTTATTAACACTAGAGACGAAATAAACGTTTGTAGTAGTTTGTAGTAGCTTTAGAAATTACTACAAACGATTTAAACCATAGAACATTGCATTTTATTAATACTAGAGATGAATGCAAGGTTTGTAGTTGATTAAAAAATTACTACAAACAATTAAAACCGTAGGACACTGTATTTTATTAACACTAGAGATTAATCGAATGTTTGTAGTAGCTTAAAAAATTACTACAAACGATTTAAACCGTAGGATATTGTATTTTATTAACTCTAGAGACGAAATAAACGTTTGTAGTTGCTTAATAACTTACTACAAACTACAAACGATTTAAACCGTAGGATATTGTATTTTATTAACACTAGGGACGAAATAAACGTTTGTAGTTGTTTGTAGTAGATTAAGAAATTACCACAAACGTTTTAAACCATAGAACATTGCATTTTATTAACACTAGAGATGAATGGAAGGTTTGTAGTTGCTTAAAAAATTACTATAAACGATTTAAACCATAGGAGACTGCATTTTATTAACACCAGAGATGAAACGGATGTTTGTAGTTGCTTAAAAAATTACTACAAACGATTTAAACCGTAGGATATTGTATTTTATTAACACTAGAGACGAAATAAACGTTTGTAGTAGTTTGTAGTAGCTTTAGAAATTACTACAAACGATTGAAACCATAGGAAATTGCATTTTATTAATACTAGAGGTGAATGCAAGTTTTGTAGTTGATTAAAAAATTACTACAAACGATTTAAACCGTAGGATATTGTATTTTATTAACACTATAGACGAAATAAACGTTTGTAGTTGTTTGTAGTAGCTTAAGAAATTACCACAAACGATTTAAACAGTAGAATATTGTATTTTATTAACACTAGAGACGAAATAAACGTTTGTAGTTGTTTATAGTTGCTTAAGAAATTACTACAAACGATTTAAACCATAGAACATTGCATTTTATTAACACTAGAGATGAATGGAAGGTTTGTAGTTGCTTAAAAAATTACTATAAACGATTTAAACCGTAGGATATTGTATTTTATTAACAGTAGAGGCGAAACGGACGTTTGTAGTAGCTTAAAAAATTACTACAAACGATTTAAACCGTAGGATATTGTATTTTATTACCTCTAGAGATGAAATAAACGTTGGTAGTTGTTTGTAGTTGCTTAAGAATCTACTACAAACGATTTAAACCGTAGGAAAAATGACTACAAACGATTTAAACCATAGGACACTGTATTTTATTAACACTAGAGATGAAACGAATGTTTGTAGTTGCTTAAAAAATTACTACAAACGATTTAAACCGTAGGATATTGTATTTTATTAACACTAGGGACGAAATAAACGTTTGTAGTTGTTTGTAGTGGCTCAAGAAATTACTACAAACGATTTAAACCGTAGAACATTGCATTTTATTAACACTAGAGATGAATGGAAGGTTTGTAGTTGCTTAAAAAAATACTATAAACGATTTAAACCATAGGAGACTGCATTTTATTAACACCAGAGATGAAACGGATGTTTGTAGTTGCTTAAAAAATTACTACAAACGTTTCAAACCGTAGGATATTGTATTTTATTAACACTAGAGACGAAATAAACGTTTGTAGTAGTTTGTAGTAGCTTTAGAAATTACTACAAACGATTCAAACCATAGGAAATTGCATTTTATTAATACTAGAGATGAATGCAAGGTTTGGAGTTGATTAAAAAATTACTACAAACAATTAAAACCGTAGGACACTGCATTTTATTAACACTAGAGATTAATCGAATGTTTGTAGTAGCTTAAAAAATTACTACAAACGATTTAAACCGTAGGATATTGTATTTTATTAACACCAGAGATGAAACGGATGTTTGTAGTTGCTTAAAAAATTACTACAAACGATTTAAACCATAGGACACTACATTTTATTAACACCAAAGATGAAACGGATGTTTGTAGTTGCTTAAAAAATTACTATAAACGTTTTAAACCGTAGGATATTGTATTTTATTAACACTAGAGACTAAATAAACGTTTGTAGTAGTTTGTAGTAGCTTTAGAAATTACTACAAACGATTCAAACCATAGGAAATTGCATTTATTAACACTAGAGATGAATGGAAGGTTTGTAGTTGCTTAAAAAATTACTACAAACGATTTAAACCATAGTACACTGCATTTTATTAACACTGGAGTTTAACCGGATGTTCGTAGTAGCTTAAAAAATTACTACAAACGATTTAAACCGTAGGATATTGTATTTTATTAACACTAGAGGCGAAACGGACGTTTGTAGTAGCTTAAAAAATTACTACAAACGATTTAAACCGTAGGATATTGTATTTTATTAACACTAGGGACGAAATAAACGTTTGTAGTTGTTTGTAGTAGCTTAAGAAATTACCACAAACGTTTTAAACCATAGAACATTGCATTTTATTAACACTAGAGATGAATGGAAGGTTTGTAGTTGCTTAAAAAATTACTATAAACGATTTAAACCATAGGAGACTGCATTTTATTAACACCAGAGATGAAACGGATGTTTGTAGTTGCTTAAAAAATTACTACAAACGATTTAAACCGTAGGATATTGTATTTTATTAACACTAGGGACGAAATAAACGTTTGTAGTTGTTTGTAGTAGCTTAAGAAATTACCACAAACGATTCAAACCATAGGAAATTGCATTTTATTAATACTAGAGATGAATGCAAGGTTTGGAGTTGATTAAAAAATTACTACAAACAATTAAAACCGTAGGACACTGCATTTTATTAACAATAGAGATTAATCGAATGGTTGTAGTAGCTTAAAAAATTACTACAAACGATTTAAACCGTAGGATATTGTATTTTATTAACACTATAGACGAAATAAACGTTTGTAGTTGTTTGTAGTAGCTTAAAAAATTACTACAAACGATTTAAACAGTAGAATATTGTATTTTATTAACACTAGAGATGAATGGAAGGTTTGTAGTTGCTTAAAAAATTACTATAAACGATTTACACCATAGTACACTGCATTTTATTAACACTGGAGATTAACCGGATGTTTGTAGTAGCTTAAAAAATTACTACAAACGATTTAAACCGTAGGATATTGTATTTTATTAACACTAGAGATGAATCGAAGGTTTGTAGTTGCTTAAAAAAATACTACAAACAATTAAAACCGTAGGACACTGTATTTTATTAACACTAGAGGTGAAACGGACGTTTGTAGTAGCTTAAAAAATTACTACAAACGATTTAAACCGTAGGATATTGTATTTTATTAACTCTAGAGACGAAATAAACCTTTGTTGTTGTTTGTAGTTGCTCAAGAAATTACTACAAACGATTTAAACCGTAGAACATTGCATTTTATTAACACTAGAGATGAATGGAAGGTTTGTAGTTGCTTAAAAAATTACTACAAACAATTTAAACCATAGGACACTGCATTTAAATAACACTAGAGATTAATTGAATGTTAGTAGTAGCTTAAAAAATTACTACAAACGATTTAAACCGTAGGATATTGTATTTTATTAACTCTAGAGACGAAATAAACGTTTGTAGTAGTTTGTAGTAGCTTTAGAAATTACTACAAACGATTCAAACCATAGGAAATTGCATTTTATTAATACTAGAGATGAATGCAAGGTTTGGAGTTGATTAAAAAATTACTACAAACGATTTAAACCATAGGACACTGCATTTTATTAACACCAGAGATGAAACGGATGTTTGTAGTTGCTTAAAAAGTTACTACAAACGATTTAAACCGTAGGATATTGTATTTTATTAACACTAGAGGTGAAACGGACATTTGTAGTAGCTTAAAAAATTACTACAAACGATTTAACCCATAGGATATTGTATTTTATTAACTCTAGAGATGAATGCAAAGTTTGGAGTTGATTAAAAAATTACTACAAACGATTTAAACCGTAGGATATTGTAATTTATTAACACTATAGACGAAATAAACGTTTGTAGTTGTTTGTAGTAGCTTAAAAAATTACTACAAACGATTTAAACCGTAGGATATTGTATTTTATTATCACTAGAGGCGAAACGGACGTTTGTAGTTGCTTAAAAAATTACTACAAGCGATTTAAACCCTAGGATATTGTATTTTATTAACACTAGGCACAAAATAAACGTTTGTAGTTGTTTGTAGTAGCTTCAGAAATTACTACAAACGATTTAAACCATAGAACATTGCATTTTATTAACACTAGAGATGAATGGAAGGTTTGTAGTTGCTTAAAAAATTACTACAAACGATTAAAACCATAGGACACTGCATTTTATTAACACTAGAGATGACACGAACGTTTGTAGTAGCTTAAAAAATTACTACAAACGATTTACATCGTAGGATATTGCATTTTATTAATACTAAAGATGAATGCAAGGTTTGTAGTTGATTAAAAAATTACTACAACCGACTTAAACCGTAGGAAAAATTACTACAAAATATTTAAACCATAGGACACTTCATTTTATTAACATTACTGATAAATCGGATGTTTGTAGTTGCTTAAAAAATTACTACAAACGATTTAAACCGTAGGATATTGGATTTTATTAACACTATAGACGAAATAAACGATTGTAGTTGCCTAAAAAATTACTACAAACGATTTAAACCATAGGATATTGTATGTTATTAACACTGGATATGAAATAAACGAATGTAAATGTTTGTAGTTGCTTAAGAACTTACTACAAACGATTTAAACTGTAGGATATTGCATTTTATTAATACTAGAGATGAATGCAAGGTTTGGAGTTGATTAAAAAATTACTACAAACGATTTAAACCGTAGGATATTGTATTTTATTAACACTAGAGGCGAAACGGACGTTTGTAGTAGCTTAAAAAATTACTACAAACGATTTAAACCGTAGGATATTGTATTTTATTAACACTAGGGACGAAATAAACGTTTGTAGTTGTTTGTAGTAGCTTAAGAAATTACCACAAACGTTTTAAACCATAGAACATTGCATTTTATTAACACTAGAGATGAATGGAAGGTTTGTAGTTGCTTAAAAAATTACTATAAACGATTTAAACCATAGGAGACTGCATTTTATTAACACCAGAGATGAAACGGATGTTTGTAGTTGCTTAAAAAATTACTACAAACGTTTCAAACCGTAGGATATTGTATTTTATTAACACTAGGGACGAAATAACCGTTTGTAGTAGTTTATAGTAGCTTTAGAAATTACTACAGGCGATTGAAACCATAGGAAATTCCATTTTATTAATACTAGAGATGAATGCAAGGTTTGTAGTTGCTTAAAAAATTACTACAAACGATTAAAACCGTAGGACACTGTATTTTATTAACACTAGAGATTAATCGAATGTTTGTAGTAGCTTAAAAAATTACTACAAACGATTTAAACCGTAGGATATTGTATTTTATTAACACTAGAGATTAATCGAATGTTTGTAGTAGCTTAAAAAATTACTACAAACGATTTAAACCGTAGGATATTGTATTTTATTAACACTATAGACGAAATAAACGTTTGTAGTTGTTTGTAGTAGCTTAAAAAATTACTACAAACGATTTAAACCATAGGATATTGTATTTTATTAACTCTAGAGACGAAATAAACGTTTGTAGTTGTTTGTAGTTGCTTAAGAAATAACTACAAATGATTTAAACCATAGGACACTGCATTTTATTAACACTAGAGATGAATGGAAGGTTTGTAGTTGCTTAAAAAATTACTACAAACGATTTAAACCATAGGATATTGTATTTTATTAACACTAGAGACGAAATAAACGTTTGTAGTAGCTTAAGAAATTACCACAAACGATTTAAACAGTAGAATATTGTATTTTATTAACACTAGAGACGAAATAAACGTTTGTAGTAGTTTGTAGTAGCTTTAGAAATTACTACAAACAATTAAAACCGTAGGACACTGCATTTTATTAACACTAGAGATTAATCGAATGTTTGTAGTAGCTTAAAAAATTACTACAGACGATTTAAACCGTAGGATATTGTATTTTATTAACACTATAGACGAAATAAACGTTTGTAGTTGTTTGTAGTAGCTTAAAAAATTACTACAAACGATTTAAACCATAGGATATTGTATTTTATTAACTCTAGAGACGAAATAAACCTTTGTTGTTGTTTGTAGTTGCTCAAGAAAGTACTACAAACGATTTAAACCGTAGAACATTGCATTTTATTAACACTAGAGATGAATGGAAGGTTTGTAGTTGCTTAAAAAATTACTATAAACGATTTAAACCATAGGAGACTGCATTTTATTAACACCAGAGATGAAACGGATGTTTGTAGTTGCTTAAAAAATTACTACAAACGATTTAAACCGTAGGATATTGTATTTTATTAACACTAGAGGCGAAAGGGACGTTTGTAGTAGCTTAAAAAATTACTACAAACGATTTACTACAAACAATTAAAACCGTAGGACACTGTATTTTATTAACACTAGAGATTAATCGAATGTTTGTAGTAGCTTAAAAAATTACTACAAACGATTTAAACCGTAGGATATTGTATTTTATTAACTCTAGAGACGAAATAAACGTTTGTAGTTGTTTGTAGTGGCTCAAGAAATTACTACAAACGATTTAAACCGTAGAACATTGCATTTTATTAACACTAGAGATGAATGGAAGGTTTGTAGTTGCTTAAAAAAATACTATAAACGATTTAAACCATAGGAGACTGCATTTTATTAACACCAGAGATGAAAAGGATGTTTGTAGTTGCTTAAAAAATTACTACAAACGTTTCAAACCGTAGGATATTGTATTTTATTAACACTAGGGACGAAATAAACGTTTGTAGTAGTTTGTAGTAGCTTTAGAAATTACTACAAACGATTCAAACCATAGGAAATTGCATTTTATTAATACTAGAGATGAATGCAAGTTGTGTAGTTGATTAAAAAATTACTACAAACAATTAAAACCGTAGGACACTGCATTTTATTAACACTAGAGATTAATCGAATGTTTGTAGTAGCTTAAAAAATTACTACAAACGATTTAAACCGTAGGATATTGTATTTTATTAACACTAGAGGTGAAACGGACGTTTGTAGTAGCTTAAAAAATTACTACAAACGATTTAAACCGTAGGATATTGTATTTTATTAACACTAGGGACGAAATAAACGTTTGTAGTAGCTTAAGAAATTATTAGAAACGATGTAATGAGTAGAATATTGCAATTTATTAACACTAGAGACGAAATAAACGTTTGTAGTAGTTTGTAGTAGCTTTAGAAATTACTAGTAGCTTACAAAATTACTACAAACGATTTAAAACGTAGGATATTGTATTTTATTAACACTAGAGGTGAAATGGACGTTTGTAGTAGCTTAAAAAATTACTACAAACGATTTAAACCGTAGGATATTGTATTTTATTAACACTAGAGACGAAATAAACGTTTGTAGTAGTTTCTAGTAGCTTTAGAAATTACTACAAACGATTGAAACCATAGGAAATTGCATTTTATTAATACTAGAGATGAATGCAAGGTTTGTAGTTGATTAAAAAATTACTACAAACAATTAAAACCGTAGGACACTGCATTTTATTAACACTAGAGATTAATCGAATGTTTGTAGTAGCTTAAAAAATTACTACAAACGATTTAAACCGTAGGATATTGTATTTTATTAACACTAGAGGTGAAACGGACGTTTGTAGTAGCTTAAAAAATTACTACAAACGATTTAAACCATAGGATATTGTATTTTATTAACTCTATAGACAAAATAAACATTTGTAGTTGTTTGTAGTAGATTAAGAAATTACTACAAACGATTTAAACCATAGAACATTCCATTTTATTAACACTAGAGATGAACGGAAGGTTTGTAGTTGCTTAAAAAATTACTACAAACGATTTAAACCGTAGGATATTGTATTTTATTAACACTAGAGGTGAAACGGACGTTTGTACTAGCTTAAAAAATTACTACAAACGATTTAAACCATAGGATATTGTATTTTATTAACACTAGAGACGAAATAAACGTTTGTAGTTGTTTGTAGTTGCTTAAAAAATTACTACAAACGATTTAAACCATAGGAGACTGCATTTTATTAACACCAGAGATGAAACGGATGTTTGTAGTTGCTTAAAAAATTACTACAAACGATTTAAACCGTAGGATATTGTATTTTATTAACACTAGAGGCGAAAGGGACGTTTGTAGTAGCTTAAAAAATTACTACAAACGATTTAAACCGTAGGATATTGTATTTTATTAACACTAGGGACGAAATAAACGTTTGTAGTTGTTTGTAGTAGCTTAAGAAATTACCACAAACGTTTTAAACCATAGAACATTGCATTTTATTAACACTAGAGATGAATGGAAGGTTTGTAGTTGCTTAAAAAATTACTATAAACGATTTAAACCATAGGAGACTGCATTTTATTAACACCAGAGATGAAACGGATGTTTGTAGTTGCTTAAAAAATTACTACAAACGTTTCAAACCGTAGGATATTGTATTTTATTAACACTAGGGACGAAATAAACGTTTGTAGTAGTTTATAGTAGCTTTAGAAATTACTACAAACGAATCAAACCATAGGAAATTGCATTTTATTAACACTAGAGATTAATCGAATGTTTGTAGTAGCTTAAAAAATTACTACAAACGATTTAAACCGTAGGATATTGTATTTTATTAACTCTAGGGACGAAATAAACGTTTGTAGTTGTTTGTAGTAGCTTAAGAAATTATTAGAAACGATGTAATGAGTCGGATATTGCAATTTATTAACTCTAGAGACGAAATAAACGATTGTAGTAGTTTGTAGTAGCTTAAGAAATTACTTCAAACGATTTAAACCGTAGAACATTGCATTTTATTAACACTAGAGATGAATGGAAGGTTTGTAGTTGCTTAAAAAATTACTATAAACGTTTTAAACCGTAGGATATTGTATTTTATTAACACTATAGACGAAATAAACGTTTGTAGTTGTTTAAAAAATGTCTACAAACGATTTAAACCATATAACATTGCATTTTATTAATACTAGAGATGAATGCAAGGTTTGTAGTAGCTTAAAAAATTACTACAAACGATTTAAACCGTAGGATATTGTATTTTATTAACACTAGAGGTGAAACGGACGTTTGTAGTAGCTTAAAAAATTACTACAAACGATTTAAACCGTAGGATATTGTATTTTATTAACTCTAGAGACGAAATAAACCTTTGTTGTTGTTTGTAGTTGCTCAAGAAATTACTACAAACGATTTAAACCGTAGAACATTGCATTTTATTAACACTAGAGATGAATGGAAGGTTTGTAGTTGCTTAAAAAATTACTATAAACGATTTAAACCATAGGAGACTGCATTTTATTAACACCAGAGATGAAACGGATGTTTGTAGTTGCTTAAAAAATTACTACAAACGTTTCAAACCGTAGGATATTGTATTTTATTAACACTAGGGACGAAATAAACGTTTGTAGTAGTTTGTAGTAGCTTTAGAAATTACTACAAACGATTCAAACCATAGGAAATTGCATTTTATTAATACTAGAGATGAATGCAAGGTTTGTAGTTGAATCAAAAATTACTACAAACAATTTAAACCATAGGACACTGCATTTAAATAACACTAGAGATTAATTGAATGTTTGTA
>JAQOWT010000457.1:0-13950 GCA_030407085.1 Trichopria drosophilae
GTATTCTACGCCTGCGCAGTAGTCACGGGTGACATCCATATATGCGCAGTAGTCACGGGTGGCATGCATATATGCGCAGTAGTCACTGGTGTATTCTACGCATGCGCAGTAGTCACGGGTGACGTCCATATATGCGCAGTAGACACAGGTGGCATCCATATATGCGCAGTAGTCACTGGTGTATTCTACGCATGCGCAGTAGTCACTGGTGTATTCTACGCATGCGCAGTAGTCACGGGTGACATCCATATATGCGCAGTAGACACAGGTGGCATCCATATATGCGCAGTAGTCACTGGTGTATTCTACGCATGCGCAGTAGTCACGGGTGACATCTATATATGCGCAGTAATCACGGGTGACATATATATATGCGCAGTAGTCACTGGTGTATTCTATGCATGCGCAGTAGTCACAGGTGACATCGTTATATGCGCAGTAGACACAGGAGGCATTCATATATGCGCAGTAGTCACTGGTTTTTTCTACGCATGAGCAGTAGTCACGGGTGACATCCATATACGCGCAGTAGACACGGGCGGCAACCACATATGCGCAGTAGTCACTGGTGTATTCTACGCATGCGCAGTAGTCACGGTTGACATCCATATATGCGCAGTAGTCACGGGTGGCATGTATATATGCGCAGTAGTCACTGGTGTATTCTACGCATGCGCAGTAGTCACGGGTGACATCTATATATGCGCAGTATACAAAGGTCGCATCCATATATGCGCAGTAGTCACTGGTTTATTCTACGCATGCGCAGTAGTCATGGGTGTCATCCATATATGCGCAGTAGTCACAGGTGACATCAATATATGCGCAGTAGACACAGGCGGTATCCATATATGCGCAGTAGTCACTGGTGTATTTTACGCATGCGCAGTAGTCACGGGTGACATCTATATATGCGCAGTTGTCACGGGTGACATTCATATATGCGCAGTAGTCACTGGTTTATTCTACGCATGCGCAGTAGTCACGGGTGACATCCATATATGCGCAGTAGTCACAGGTGGCATGCATATATGCGCAGTAGTCACTGGTGTATTCTACGCATGCGCAGTAGTCACGGGTGACATCCATATATGCGCAGTAGACACAGGTGGCATCCATATATGCGCAGTAGTCACTGGTGTATTCTACGCATGCGCAGTAGTCACGGGTGACATCCATATATGCGCAGTAGACACAGGCGGCATCCATATATGCGCAGTAGTCACTGGTGTATTCTACGCATGCGCAGTAGTCACGGGTGACATCCATATATGCGCAGTAGACACAGGCGGCATCTATATATGCGCAGATGTCACAGGTGACATTCATATATGCGCAGTAGTCACTGGTGTATTCTACGCATGCGCAGTAGTCACGGGTGACATCCATATATGCGCAGTAGTCACAGGTGGCATCCATATATGCGCAGTAGTCACTGGTGTATTCTACGCATGCGCAGTAGTCACTGGTGTATTCTACGCATGCGCAGTAGTCACGGGTGACATCCATATATGCGCAGTAGACACAGGCGGCATCCATATATGCGCAGTAGTCACTGGTGTATTCTACGCATGCGCAGTAGTCACGGGTGACATCCATATATGCGCAGTAGTCACGGGTGACATCCATATATGCGCAGTAGTCACTGGTGTATTCTACGCATGCGCAGTAGTCACGGGTGACGTCCATATATGCGCAGTAGACACAGGTGGCATCCATATATGCGCAGTAGTCACTGGTGTATTCTACGCATGCGCAGTAGTCACTGGTGTATTCTACGCATGCGCAGTAGTCACGGGTGACATCCATATATGCGCAGTAGACACAGGCGGCATCCATATATGCGCAGTAGTCACTGGTGTATTCTACGCATGCGCAGTAGTCACGGGTGACATCCATATATGCGCAGTAGTCACAGGTGGCATGCATATATGCGCAGTAGTCACTGGTGTATTCTACGCATGCGCAGTAATCACGGGTGACATCCATATATGCGCAGTAATCACGGGTGACATCTATATATGCGCAGTAGTCTCTGGTGCATTCTACGCATGCGCAGTAGTCATTGGTGTATTCTACGCATGCGCAGTAGTCACGGGTGACATCCATATATGCGCAGTAGACACAGGCGGCATCCATATATGCGCAGTAATCACTGGTGTATTCTACGCATGCGCAGTAGTCACTGGTGTATTTTACGCATGCGCAGAAGTCACGGGTGACATCTATATATGCGCAGTAGTGACGGGTGACATCCATATATGCGCAGTAGTCACTGGTGCATTCTACGCATGCGCAGTAGTCACGGGTGACATCCATATATGCGCAGTAGACACGGGTGACATCCATATATGCGCAGTAATCACGGGTGACATCTATATATGCGCAGTAGTCACTGGTGTATTCTACGCATGCGCAGTAGTCACGGGTGACATCCATATATGCGCAGTAGTCACGGGTGGCATGCATATATGCGCAGTAGTCACTGGTGTATTCTACGCATGCGCAGTAGTCACGGGTGACATCCATATATGCGCAGTAGACACAGGTGGCATGCATATATGCGCAGTAGTCACTGGTGTATTCTACGCATGCGCAGTAGTCACGGGTGACATCCATATATGCGCAGTAGTCACGGGTGGCATGCATATATGCGCAGTAGTCACTGGTGTATTCTACGCATGCGCAGTAGTCACTGGTGTATTTTACGCATGCGCAGTAGTCACGGGTGACATGCATATATGCGCAGTAGTCACAGGTGGCATGCATATATGCGCAGTAGTCACTGGTGTATTCTACGCATGCGCAGTAGTCACGGGTGACATCCATATATGCGCAGTAGTCACGGGTGGCATGCATATATGCGCAGTAGTCACTGGTGTATTCTACGCATGCGCAGTAGTCACGGGTGACATCCATATATGCGCAGTAGACACAGGCGGCATCCATATATGCGCAGTAGTCACTGGTGTATTCTACGCATGCGCAGTAGTCACTGGTGTATTTTACGCATGCGCAGTAGTCACGGGTGACATCTATATATGCGCAGTAGTCACGGGTGACATCCATATATGCGCAGTAGTCACTGGTGTATTCTACGCATGCGCAGTAGTCACGGGTGACATCCATATATGCGCAGTAGTCACGGGTGACATCCATATATGCGCAGTAGTCACGGGTGACATCTATATATGCGCAGTAGTCACTGGTTTATTCTACGCATGCGCAGTAGTCACGGGTGACATCCATATATGCGCAGTAGACACTGGCGGCATCCATATATGCGCAGTAGTCACTGGTGTATTCTACGCATGCGCAGTGGTCACGGGTGACATCCATATATGCGCAGTAGTCACGGGTGGCATGCATATATGCGCAGTAGTCACTGGTGTATTCTACGCATGCGCAGTAGTCACGGGTGACGTCCATATATGCGCAGTAGACACAGGCGGCATCCATAGATGCGCAGTAGTCACTGGTGTATTCTTCGCATGCGCAGTAGTCACTGGTGTATTTTACGCATGCGCAGTAGTCACGGGTGACATGCATATATGCGCAGTAGTCACGGGTGGCATGCATATATGCGCAGTAGTCACTGGGACATCCATATATGCGCAGTAGTCACGGGTGACATCCATATATGCGCAGTAGTCACTGGTGTATTCTACGCATGCGCAGTAGTCACGGGTGACATCCATATATGCGCAGTAGACACAGGCGGCATCCATATATGCGCAGTAGTCACTGGTGTATTCTACGCATGCGCAGTAGTCACTGGTGAAATCCATATATGCGCAGTAGACACAGGCGGCATTCATATATGCGCAGTAATCACTGGTGTATTCTACGCATGCGCAGTAGTCACGGGTGACGTCCATATATGCGCAGTAGACACAGGTGGCATCCATATATGCGCAATTGTCACTGGTGTATTCTACGCATGCGCAGTAGTCACTGGTGTATTCTACGCATGCGCAGTAGTCACGGGTGACATCTATATATGCGCAGTTGTCTCGGGTGACATTCATATATGCGCAGTAGTCACTGGTTTATTCTACGCATGCGCAGTAGTCACGGGTGACATCCATATATGCGCAGTAGTCACAGGTGGCATGCATATATGCGCAATTGTCACTGGTGTATTCTACGCATGCGGAGTAGTCACTGGTGTATTCTACGCATGCGCAGTAGTCACGGGTGACATCTATATATGCGCAGTTGTCTCGGGTGACATTCATATATGCGCAGTAGTCACTGGTTTATTCTACGCATGCGCAGTAGTCACGGGTGACATCCATATATGCGCAGTAGTCACGGGTGGCATGCATATATGCGCAGTAGTCACTGGTGTATTCTACGCATGCGCAGTAGTCACGGGTGACGTCCATATATGCGCAGTAGACACAGGCGGCATCCATATATGCGCAGTAGTCACTGGTGTATTCTTCGCATGCGCAGTAGTCACTGGTGTATTTTACGCATGCGCAGTAGTCACGGGTGACATCCATATATGCGCAGTAATCACGGGTGACATTATATATGCGCAGTAGTCACTGGTGTATTCTACGCATGCGCAGTAGTCACGGGTGACATCCATATATGGCAGGAGACACAGGCGCCATGCATATATGCGCAGTAGTCACTGGCGTATTTTACGCTTGCGCAGTAGTCACGGGTGACATCTATATATGCGCAGTAGTCACGGGTGACATCTATATATGCGCAGTAGTCACAGGCGCCATGCATATATGCGCAGTAGTCACTGGTGTATTCTACGCATGCGCAGTAGTCACGGGTGACATCCATATATGCGCAGTAGACACAGGCGGCATCCATATATGCGCAGTAGTCACTGGTGTATTCTACGCATGCGCAGTAGTCACGGGTGACATCCATATATGCGCAGTAGACACAGGCGGCATCCATATATGCGCAGTAGTCACTGGTGTATTCTACGCATGCGCAGTAGTCACTGGTGTATTCTACGCATGCGCAGTAGTCACGGGTGACATCCATATATGCGCAGTAGTCACGGGTGACATCTATATATGCGCAGTAGTCACTGGTGTATTCTACGCATGCGCAGTAGTCACGGGTGACATCCATATATGCGCAGTAGTCACAGGTGGCATCCATATATGCGCAGTAGTCACTGGTGTATTCTACGCATGCGCAGTAGTCACGGGTGACATCCATATATGCGCAGTAGTCACAGGTGGCATGCATATATGCGCAGTAGTCACTGGTGTATTCTACGCATGCGCAGTAGTCACGGGTGACATCCATATATGCGCAGTAGACACAGGCGGCATCCATATATGCGCAGTAGTCACTGGTGTATTCTACGCATGCGCAGTAGTCACGGGTGACATCCATATATGCGCAGTAGTCACGGGTGGCATGCATATATGCGCAGTAGTCACGGGTGACATCCATATATGCGCAGTAGTCACGGGTGACATCCATATATGCGCAGTAGACACAGGCGGCATGCATATATGCGCAGTAGTCACTGGTGCATTCTACGCATGCGCAGTAGTCACGGGTGACATCCATATATGCGCAGTAGTCAGGGGTGGCATGCATATATGCGCAGTAGTCACTGGTGTATTCTGCGCATGCGCAGTAGTCACGGGTGACATCCATATATGCGCAGTAATCACGGCTGACATCCATATATGCGCAGTAATCACGGGTGACATCTATATATGCGCAGTAGTCACTGGTGCATTCTACGCATGCGCAGTAGTCACGGGTGTCATCCATATATGCGCAGTAGCCACAGGTGACATCCATATATGCGCAGTAGTCACGGGTGGCATGCATATATGCGCAGTAGTCACTGGTGTATTCTACGCATGCGCAGTAGTCACGGGTGACATCCATATATGCGCAGTAGACACAGGCGGCATCCATATATGCGCAGTAGTCACTGGTGTATTCTACGCATGCGCAGTAGTCACTGGTGTATTTTACGCATGCGCAGTAGTCACGGGTGACATCTATATATGCGCAGTAGTGACGGGTGACATCCATATATGCGCAGTAGACACAGGCGGCATGCATATATGCGCAGTAGTCACGGGTGACATCTATATATGCGCAGTAATCACGGGTGACATCTATATATGCGCAGTTGTCACGGGTGACCTTCATATATGCGCAGTAGTCACTGGTTTATTCTTCGCATGCGCAGTAGTCACAGGTGTATTTTACGCATGCGCAGTATTCACGGGTGACATGCATATATGGGCACTAGTCATGGGTGGCATGCATATATGCGCAGTAGTCACGGGTGGCATGCATATATGCGCAGTAGTCACTGGTGTATTCTACGCATGCGCAGTAGTCACGGGTGACATCCATATATGCGCAGTAGACACAGGCGGCATCCATATATGCGCAGTAGTCACTGGTGTATTCTACGCATGCGCAGTAGTCACTGGTGTATTTTACGCATGCGCAGTAGTCACGGGTGACATCTATATATGCGCAGTAGTCACGGGTGACATCCATATATGCGCAATAATCACGGGTGACATCTATATATGCGCAGTAGTCACTGGTGTATTCTACGCATGCGCAGTAGTCACGGGTGACATCCATATATGCGCAGTAGACACAGGCGGCATCCATATATGCGCAGTAGTCACTGGTGTATTCTACGCATGCGCAGTAGTCACGTGTGACATCTATATATGCGTAGTAGCCACGGGAGGCATCGATATATGCGCAGTAGTCATTGGGGCATCCATATATGCGCAGTAGTCACGGGTAACATGCATATATGCGCAGTAGTCACGGGTGACATCCATGTATGCGCAGTAATCACGGGTGACATGCATATATGCGCAGTAGTCACTGGGACATCCATATATGCGCAGTAGTCACGGGTGACATCCATATATGCGCAGTAATCACGGGTGACATCAATATATGCGCAGTAGACACAGGCGGCATGCATATATGCGCAATAGTCACTGGCGTATTTTACGCATGCGCAGTAGTCACGGGTGACATCTATATATGCGCAGTTGTCACGGGTGACATTCATATATGCGCAGTAGTCACTGGTGTATTCTACGCATGCGCAGTAGTCACGGGTGACATCCATATATGCGCAGTAGTCACGGGTGGCATGCATATATGCGCAGTAGTCACGGGTGACATCCATATATGCGCAGTAGTCACGGGTGACATCCATATATGCGCAGTAGTCAGCGGTGGCATGCATATATGCGCAGTATTCACTTGTGTATTCTGCGCATGCGCAGTAGTCACGGGTGACATCCATATATGCGCAGTAGACACAGGCGGTATGCATATATGCGCAGTAGTCACTGGCGTATTTTACGCATGCGCAGTAGTCACGGGTGACATCTATATATGCGCAGTAGACACAGGCGGCATCCATATATGCGCAGTAGTCACTGGTGTATTCTACGCATGCGCAGTAGTCACGGGTGACATCCATATATGCGCAGTAGACACAGGCGGCATGCATATATGCGCAGTAGTCACTGGTGTATTTTACGCAAGCGCAGTAGTCACGGGTGATATCTATATATTCGCAGTTGTCACGGGTGACATGCATATATACGCAGTAGTCACTGGTGTATTCTTCGCATGCGCAGTAGTCATTGGTGTATTTTACGTATGCGCAGTAGTCACGGGTGACATGCATATATGCATAGTAGTCACGGGTGTCATGCATATATGCGCAGTAGTCACTGGGCGCAGTAGTCACGGGTGACATCCATATATGCGCAGTAGACACAGGTGACATCCATATATGCGCAGTAGTCACTGGTGTATTCTACGCATGCGCAGTAGTCACGGGTGACATCCATATATGCGCAGTAGACACAGGCGGCATCCATATATGCGCAGTAGTCACTGGTGTATTCTACGCATGCGCAGTGGTCACGGGTGTCATCCATATATGCGCAGTAGCCACGGGTGACATCCATATATGCGCAGTAGTCACGGGTGACATCTATATATGCGCAGTAGTCACTGGTGTATTCTACGCATGCGCAGTAGCCACGGGTGGCATGCATATATGCGCAGTAGTCACGGGTGTCATCTATATATGCGCAGTAGTCACTGGTGTATTCTACGCATGCGCAGTAGTCACGGGTGACATCTATATATGCGCAGTAGTCACGGGTGACATCTATATATGCGCAGTAGTCACTGGTGTATTCTACGCATGCGCAGTAGTCACGGGTGACATCCATATATGCGCAGTAGACACAGGCGGCATCCATATATGCGCAGTAGTCACTGGTGTATTCTACGCATGCGCAGTAGTCACGGGTGACATCTATATATGCGCAGTAGTCACGGGTGACATCTATATATGCGCAGTAGTCACGGGTGACATCCATATATGCGCAGTAGTCACGGGTAACATACATATATGCGCAGTAGTCACGGGTGACATCCATGTATGCGCAGTAATCACGGGTGACAGGCATATATGCGCAGTAGTCACTGGGACATCCATATATGCGCAGTAGTCACGGGTGACATCCATATATGCGCAGTAGTCACGGGTGACATCCATATATGCGCAGTAGACACAGGCGGCATCCATATATGCGCAGTAGTCACTGGTGTATTCTACGCATGCGCAGTAGTCACGGGTGACATCTATATATGCGCAGTTGTCACGGGTGACATTCATATATGCGCAGTAGTCACTGGTTTATTCTACGCATGCGCAGTAGTCACGGGTGACATCCATATATGCGCAGTAGTCACGGGTGGCATGCATATATGCGCAGTAGTCACTGGGACATCCATATATGCGCAGTAGTCACGGGTGACATCCATATATGCGCAGTAGTCACGGGTGACATCCATATATGCGCAGTAGTCACGGGTGACATCCATATATGCGCAGTAGACACAGGCGGCATCCATATATGCGCAGTAGTCACTGGTGTATTCTTCGCATGCGCAGTAGTCACGGGTGACATCCATATAAGCGCAGTAGGGTGGGCAATCTTCACTTTCTTGTGTGACTTCGTCGCACAACTCGGTGAAGATTTCAATACCTGGAGTGTCTGCATTAAGCCTAGATGTTTTCTCGTAGATGCTCCCCCAGAATTCCTCAACTGTGGTCATCGACGGAAACTCGCTTGAGGCTGCGATACGATGTTTGAAGAGGTTGGAAGGATTCGTCCAAAATATTGCATTTTGTCGAATTCCATCCTCCCGTCTTTGCAGCCTCTTTTTGGCATCCGCCAAAACCCGAATTTTATCAGCCAAACGTTGCTTGATGTTGAGCAACTTCAGCTTGTTCAGTGTGTGATAGTACGTCCGCAGTTGTTGTGCGAACTTCTTGACTTTAGCCGTAATGAACGGCCTGATGTTAAATAGTCGATCACACACTGAATTCGGGAAGCGAGTTTCCGTGTCAGTCGAATCTTGTCGTTCAATTGAGACATGCGTTTTGTAATCTGCCGACTCCCCGATATCTGTACCAGATTTCGCGGAATCACCAGATAACTTGCAGCCTCGTAAACGGCACAATTGACTTGCCACAGGTCGCAGTCATCTGGAAGAGCATCCAGAAGTAGGCTATTTGCTCTGTCTATTTCTCGTTGCTTAGGCAAAACTTTCGTTGTTAAATTCTGCCTAAACACGAGTGTCGTGCTTTCATAATGTGGAGCATCTCTCTCAGCACCGCGTACGGGCTCAGTTGTTATTGCCCGCACATCCGGTACCGGTTGACAGCTGGGAACAACGAAACCCGTCCGCCTCAGATAGGCCACATAATCTCTCAGTTGTTGTTGAGAAAAGCGATCTGCCAGTTCGGGATGCATTACTGCAAACCGACTGTGCATTCGCGCCATGTAGCCCCTCTGCTGCGGACAGCTCTCCTCGTAGCAGCGCATTAGATCTTGTCTGAGATCCTCCGTCCACTGAAATCGTCCGTGGACATTAGCTGGTCGTCGTCCCGGGACACCTGTTTCGGCTCCTCCACCTCGGGACTGGGCTGCATCCGAAGCAGCCCGATGGTCAGGAGCCCTGCGCGTTGCATTGCTTGTAACCGCAAATACAGGGAGCAGGGTGGTTAGCCCTACTCCCCGTTGTTATGCCTCTCTCGTTTGTCTCTTACCTCGCCATCCACTGGGGTTGGTTACCCAATCTCTGGCAAGGTTGCTAAGAGTCCAGGGCCCACCGGCTTTAATAAGCACACGTGGAGGTGAGAGTAGGCCATTTGGGAAGATAGGCTAAGATGCGGCTTTTTGCATAGCCGCATTGTGTTACGCATCATTCCCTTTGGGCCCCTTATTATTATTATTATTTTTTTTTTTTTTTTTTTTTTTTTTGTTGACGGTGGGGGGAAATGCATTAGGCACCATAGGGGGTTGAAGATGTTGTGTAACCCCCCGTGTGTCGGACTCCTTCACCTTTGATGTTAACGGCAAGGTTTACCGACTAAAACCCTAACCTCCCTTGGCCCTCCAGAATCCACGTGGGCAGTCTGCAGTAGAAAAGTGGCTCCGATATCCATCTCCTCCGCTGCAGACTGCACCGGGCCATGTCGTTTGCAACTGTAACCACTCCCTCTACCATTGGGTAAGTGGTTACAGGATCTCGTGTGACCTCAGTAGACGGAGAGATCCCAGTAGCACTGCTTTCTGCATTCGGCCTGCGATGGAATTTGCATGTTCTCGACAGGCCAGAATGCTTTTGATGTTTTGGAGGAAAGTTGGTCTCATTCCTCCCAGCACTCCAATTATCAGCACGACGAGCTTGATTTTGAATCCTCGATACAGCCTGCGAATCTCGAACAGGAGTTCCTGATATTTCATCCGTTTTTCGTCCTCTTTGCTGACTATATTTGTTTCTGCTGGTGCAGAAAACTCGATGACGAAGATGGATTTGTCATCGAAGTCAACAAGGACGATGTCAGGCTTATTGGCTGATATTTGCCTGCTCGTCGGGAATGAGTAATTCCAGTATATTCGGCAAGACTCATTCCCGACTACGGATTCAATATCAGTGGGGACGTACGGCAAAACTGGGGTTGCATCAATACCATAAGTGCTGCGAAGATGGTAATACAGCACTCGAAGAGCCGCATTGTGACGTTCGATGTATGCTGAAACTGCATATATTGGACATGCTGCCAAAAGATGCATTAGTGTCTCAGCATGACATCTACACAATCTACAAAGCGTACTCTGTACCGCCTGGTGTAAGATGTTCTTGCGGTACGCTAAGGTATTGATGACCCCATCCTGGCACGCGAAGATAAAACCCTCGGTCTCGGATTTCAAGCCGGCTGATCTTAAGAAGGAGAAGGTCATCTCTGCCGACAAGCCAAGTTGTTGGACATTTCGAAAGAATTGTCCATGCAACGGCTTGTCGATATGCCTTCCCTCCAACATACGGAGTTGTTCCTTCCGTATGTTAGCCCTGAGACGCACTGGGCACAGATTGATGACTGATTCAGCCTCCTGTGCACCACTACGTCCCACGTTGAAAACCAGACCGAGGTTTCGCGCCGCTCGTTCCGCCGCGTTGTACAAAAACGCCCCCTTCCCCTGAATTTCATGCTGATGTACTAGCATCATCAGGGGATCCTCCGTTCGATTAATCACGTCGCAAGCTGTTTCGAGAACCAATCGGTCAAAAGTTTAAAATAGTCAGTGAAGTTAGCGTTGCGGAAGTTACTTTGTTTTTGGTAAAAAGAAACATTACTAAAGTGAAAAAACATTCAAGTTTGTAGTGGAAAAAGAATGGTGCGACGTCGATACATGAAATACTTGCAAACAGGCAAAAAAGAAGATATACATCCACGAACTCTAGCAAGAGCTCGGCAATCGTATGAGGTAATAATTCAGTTTTTTATTTAAACACTGCTCATATGGATTTGTTTTTATCATAATAGGTATTTTTAGTTCAACCTATTTTTTAAAGTTAGAAAAGTAATAATACTGTTACATTCATTATGCTACAAACAATCTAGTATTTTCATATTTAGTTTCAAAAATAATTATTACTGACTTCAGACTACTGTAACAAATTGAATACAAAACTGTATATGATAATTCCTGTTGGTTGCACTGAAAATTGGCCACCTACAGTGTACGATTGTTCCACTCTGAATATGTATTTTTTAAAGATATATGATATTTTCCCCTCAACTGGTAAAATTACCACGTGCAATGTTACCACTTCTGTTAAGTTCATTATTACCGTGAGATGTAATTTTTGTCAATTACATCTCATTATTGTGATCAACGAAGAGTGTTTTAATTTAATGTCATAATTTCATGCGTCAACTTAATGACAGTTGAAATATTACACTAATCATTAGTCATAACTTCAAATGTTTTCAAAATTTCTTGACAAT
This sequence comes from Trichopria drosophilae, assembly GCA_030407085.1. Lineage (NCBI taxonomy): Eukaryota > Metazoa > Arthropoda > Insecta > Hymenoptera > Diapriidae > Trichopria > Trichopria drosophilae. The sequence goes on from JAQOWT010000457.1 coordinate 12,377, forward strand.
GTATAGAAATGTAAATAAGATTTATATAAAACATTTTGTTAAATCAAAGTGATGGTTAAGCTGCTCAGAAGTTTGGATTTTTTGAGAAAAATTAATACAGTATAATAGAGGGTCTGCATGGAAAAATGGCATAACTCGATATGGGTTCAGTTTACTAACAATGCAAGTTTACATACATTTTTTAAATTTAAATATCTGAGTTGTTTATTTGGGCTGTTCTTCCATGCAGCTCCTTAATTTCATTGCGTGGTGAGACGAAGGTGCACTGTAAAAAAAATCGTGTAAAATTACAGTTGAGAATGGGCTCGAAAATTACCCACTTTCAATGCAGTGAATTTACTATGTGGAACACAGTAACTTTCCCTAAATCTTGTAATATATTACTCGTTTGTAAAATTACCACGTCCAACGTAGGTTCGAAAAATTACCTATACGTTTGACGTCGTAAATTTACAATGCGGCTGTAAACCTCTAACCTCACTTTGGTAAAATTTCAACGCTCAACGTAGTGTTATTACCAAATTTTCATGATTGAAAATTACCAGTGCATTGTAAATTTCATTTTCATTTTTTACAGTGTGGAGTAATTCAGGTTCGACTAAATTTTTCAGTTCATAGGAGTAAAAGATGCACTATATATAATGCCGGAGTCAATATAATGTATAGTCTTTAACAGACACTATTTTCATATTAAAATGGTACCGGTATAATCATATTAAATTTAAACTGAAGCTAAGGGCCTTAGATTTAAGTTAAGGGACTTCAAGCATGACCTGAGGTGGGAAAAAAGTTGAAAAATTTGGCACCCACCTTTAAGAATTATAAACAACTTTTAAGATAATTATTGTTTACAGAGATATTTTTTAACTTATTGGCTACCGAGTTAGTGATTATGGATAAATTCTTCTACTAGGGAGTATTTAAAAATAAATACAGAAGTTTGAAATTAAATGGCAGGTTAGAGAACCTAAATCTGTCATATCTCTAACCTTCCATTCAATTTACAATTTCTGGGTTTATTTTTACATACTTCCTAGTGGCAGAATTGATCCACAATCACTTACTCGGTGGACAATAAGTTAAAAAATATTTCCGTAAAGAAAAATTATCTGAAGAATAGCTTGTAATCCTTAAAGATCGGCGCAAAATTTTTAAACTTTTTGTTAATATCTAAATAAATAAATAAATTCACTGTCGGTGGATAATATGCATGCCTTTTAGTAACCGATTATGAATTTTAAACCTAACTGTAGGTATATACGTATTTTAGTCAACGATATGTAGTAAATAGCTATATATTTATATATTACTTAAAAAAGCCTGAAAAAATTGTAGAATTATTTCAGACTTTTTAGTCAAAGCTAATCTGTACGTTTAGAACTTTTGTTGGAATTGTGTGAAAGCTGTTGTCAGTACTCAATTTGACCCCCTTTTTTATTTACCTTTATCTCGGTTTAGAAGTTGAGTGATTCAATTCAATCAATTTTTTTTAAGTTTCTGAGAGTTTGCTATAACTCCAGAACAGGTTATAAGATCTGTAAAATAAATTATGAAAATTTTGTTTACCCCTTTTT
>JAQOWT010000458.1:0-14114 GCA_030407085.1 Trichopria drosophilae
ACATGTGTGGACCGCCTGGTGAACGTGTAACATAAGAAATCACCCATCTTTTCTATATGGACGATCTTAAAATTATTACGCACTCAGGCGAAGATAAATTACATCGATCTTCTGAACATCGCCCTCACATACTCGAGAGATATCGGTATAGAATTCGGATTGGACAACGTTGTGCAGTCCGTTATCATATTGCACAGGAGGAAGGTCAGGCTCCCATAACAACGATATGGGAGCTCGTCAACGGGAAAATGTCACCCGCCACCTTAAGCGCCGAAGAAGCCTACACATACCTGGGCATAACCTCAAAGAAGGCCATGTCACTAGGATGTGAGGCAGCTATAAACCACCATCATTATAGAAATACCGGCGCATTCTTCCGTCAGATCTGTGTCTTCAGAATTGACCGGGAGAATTAAGGTGGCAGCCACGAATATGTTGGCCGTATCACCAGTGCTTTATTCTTTTGGAGCACTGAAGTGAAACGTTGACGAGCTAAGGGATCTTGACCGAAGCACACGGAACACGATTTGTATGCAACGCAGTTTGCATCCAAGATCTTCCGTGGAACGACTGTATTTGCCCCGAAATATGGGAGGTCGTGGCCTTCTAAGCCTGGAGTGTATGCATGACCGATTGGTCCTCGAAACAGCTTGCGACGTGATTAACCGAACGGAGGATCCCCTGATGATGCTAGTACATCACATGTAGTCACAATGCGGCTCTTCGAGTGCTGTATTACCATCTTCGCAGCACTTATGGTATTGATGCAAAGCCCAACAAGGCCCAATAAGGCCCAATTCGACTGAATAAGGCCCAATAAGGCCCAATTGGACTGAATAAGGCCCAATAAGGCCCAATTGGACTGAATAAGGCCCAATAAGGCCCAATTGGACTGAATAAGGCCCAATAAGGCGCAATTGGACCGAATAACGCCCAATAAAGCCCAATAATGCACAAAAAGGACCAATAAAGCCCAATAAGGCCCAATAAGGGCCCAATAAGTCACAATAAGGCCAAATAAGGCCCAATTGTACCGAATAAGGCCCAATAAAGCCTAACAAGGCGCAATAAATCCCAATAAGGCCCAAAAAGGCCCAATAAAGCCCAATAAGGCCCAAAAGGTCCAATAAGGCCCAATAAGGCCCAATAAGGTCCAATAAGGCCCAATTAAGGCCGTATAAGGCCCTATAAGGCCCAAAAAGGCCGTATAAGGACGTATAAGGCCCAATAAGGCCCAATAAGGCCGTATAAGGACGTATAAGGCCCAATAAGGCCCAATAAGGCCCAATAAGGCCCAATAAGGCCGTATAAGGCCCAATAAGGCCCAATTAAGGCCGTATAAGGACGTATAAGGCCCAATAAGGGCCCAGTAAGGCCGTATAAGGCCCACAATAAGGCCCCAATTAAGGCCGTATAAGGTCGTATAAGGCCCTAATAAGGCCCACAATAAGGCTCTTATACGGCACCAATAATGCCCCAATAAGGCCCAATAAAGGCTCCAAATAATGCCCAATAAGAGACTAATAAGGCCCAATAAGGCCAAATAAGGCTCAATAAGGTCCAACTATAAGGCCCAATAAGGCCAATATGGACCAATAAGGCCCAATAAGGCCGTATAAGTCCCAATAAGGCCCAAAAAGCGTCCAATAAGGCCCAATAAGGCCCATATAAGGTCCAATAAGGCCCAATTAAGGCCGTATAAGGGACGTATAAGGCCCAATAAGGCCCAGTAAGGCCGTATAAGGCCCAATAAAGGCCAGCAATTAAGGCCGTATAAGGTACGTATAAGGCCTAATAAGGCCCAATATAAGGCCTAATAAGGCCCCAATAAGGCCACAATAAGGCCCAATAAGGCCCAATAAAGGCCCAATAAGGCCGTATTAAGGCCCACTAAGGGCCCAATAAGGCTCAATAAGGTCCAATAAGGACCCCAATAAGGCCCAATATGGCCCAATAAATAATTTATAATAAAGCCGTATAAGGCCCAATAAGGCCCAAAAGGTCCAATAAGGCCCAATAAGGCCTCAATAAAGGTCCAATAAGGCCCAATTAAGGCCGTATAAGGCCCTATAAGGCCCATATAAAGGCCGTATTAAGGACGTATAAAGGCCCAAATAAGGCCCAATTAAGGCCGTATAAAGGACGTATAAGGCCCCAATAAGGCCCAATAAGAGCCCAATAAGGCCGTATAAGGCCCAAATACGGCCCAATTAAGGCCGTATAAGGACGTATAAGGCCCAATAAGGCCCAGTAAGGCCGTATAAGGCCCAATAAGGGCCCAATTAAGGCCGTATAAACGGACGTAAAAGGCCGAATAAGGCCCAATAAGGCTAATAATGCCCAATAAGGCCCAATAAGGCCAATAAGGCCCAATAAGGCCCAATAAGGCCGAATAAGGCCGTATAAGGCCCAATAAGGCCCCAATAAGGCTCAATAAGTCAATAAGGCTCCCAATAAGGCCCAATCAGGCCCAATAAGGCCGTTATAAGGCCTATAAGCCCAATTAAGGCCCGTAAATTAAGGCCTATAAGGACGTATAAGGCCCAATAATGGCCCAGTAAGGCCGTATAAGGCCCCAATAAGGCCCAATTAAGGCCGTATAAGGACGTATAAGGCCCAATAAGGCCCATTAAGGCCCAATAAGGCCGTTATAATGGCCCAATAAGGCCCAATAAGGCCCAATAAGGCCGTATAATGGCCCAATAAAGGCCCAATTAAGGCCGTATAAGGACGTATTAAGGCCCAATAAGGCACAGTAAGGCCGTATAAGGCCCAATAAGGCTCAAATTAAGGGACCCAATTAAGGACTATAAGGCCCAATAAGGCCCAATAAGGCCTAATAAGGCCCAATAAGGCCCAATATGGCCCAATTAAGGTCCAATTGGAAACGAATAAGGCCCAATAAAGGGTCCAATTGGAACGAATAAGCGCCCAATAAGGCCCCAACTAAGGAACCGTATAAGGCCCAATAAGGCCCAGATTAAGGCCGTTATAAGGACGTATAAAGGCCCAATAAGGCCCAGTAAGGCCGTAATAAAGCCCAATAAGGCCCAATTAAGGCCGTATAAGGCCCAATAAGGCCCAATAAGGCCCAATTGGACCGAATCAGGCCCAAAAAGGCCGTATAAGGACCTATAAGGCCCAATAAGGCCCAATAAGGCCAAATAAGGCCCAATAAGGCCGTATAAGGCCCAATAAGGCCCAATAAAGGACGTATATAAGGCCCAATAAGGCCCAGTAAGCCGCCGTTATAAGGCCCAATAAGGCCCAAGTAAGCCCGTATAAGCCCAAATAAGGCCAAATAAGCCCCAATTGGACCGAATCAGGCCCAAAAAGGCCCAATAAGGCCCAATAAGGCCCAATAAGGCCCTATAAGGCCGTATAAGGCCCAATAAGGCTCAATAAGCCCAATAAGGCACCGTTAAGGCCGTATAAGGCTGAATAAAGCCCAACAAAGACCAATAAAGCCCAATAAGGCCTAATAAAGACCAATAAAGCCCAACAAAGCCCAATAAGGCTCAATAAGGGCCCAATAAGGCCCCATAAAGTCCAATAAGGCCCAATAAGGCCCAATTGGAACGAATAAGGCCCAATAAAGCCCAACAAGGCCCAATAAAGCCCAATAAGGCCCAGTGATGCCCAATTGGACCAAATAAGGCCCAATAAAGCCCAATAAGGCCCAATTGGAACGAATAAGGCCCAATAAGGCCCAATAAAGCTGTATAAGGCCCAATAAGGCCCCAATAAGGCCAGATATAGGCCCAATAAGGCCCAATAAGGCCGTATAAGGCCCAATAAGGCCCCAATATGGCCCAATAAGGCCCAATTAGGCTCCAATTAGGCCCAATAAGGGCCCAATAAGGGCCGAATAAGGCCCAATAAGGCCCAATAAGGCCGTATAAGGGCCCAATAAGGCCCAAATAAGTCCCAATAAGGTCCAATAAGGCCCAATAAGGCCCAATAAGGGCCCAATTAAAGGCCCAATAAGGCACCAATAAGGCCGTATCAGGCCCAATAAGGCGCCAATAAGGACGTAATAAGGCCCAATAACGCCCAATAAGTGCCCAATAAGGCCCAATAAAGCCCAATAAGGCCCAATAAGGCCCAATAAGGCCCAATAAGGCCCAATAAGGCCCAATAAGGCCAAATAAGGCCCAATAAGGCCCAATAAGGCCCAATAAGGCCCAAAAAGGCCTCATAAGGCCCAATAAGGCCCAATAAGGCCCAGTAAGGCTCTATAAGCCCGTATAAGGCCCAATAAGGGCGTATAAGGCCCAATAAGGCCCCATAAGGTCCAATAAGGCCCAATAAGGCCGTATAAGGCCCTATAAGGCCCAATTAAGGCCGTATAAGGCCTAATAAGGCCCAATAAGGCCCAATAAGGCCGTATAAGGCCCAATAAGGCCCAATTAAGGCCGTATAAGGACGTATAAGGCCCAATAAGGCCCAATAATGCCCAATAAGGCCGTATAAGGCCCAATAAGGCCCAATTAAGGCCGTATAAGGACGTATAAGGCCCAATAAGGCCCAGTAAGGCCGTATAAGGCCCAATAAGGCCCAGTAAGGCCGTATAAAGCCCAATAAGGCCCAATTAAGGCCGTATAAGGACGTATAAGGCCCAATAAGGCCCAATAAGGCCTAATAAGTCCCAATAAGCCCCAATAAGGTCCAATAAGGCCCAATAAGGCACAGTTAAGGCCGTATAAGGCTGAATAAAGCCCAACAAAGACCAATAAAGCCCAATAAGGCCTAATAAGGCCCAATAAGGCCGTATAAGGCCCAATAAGGCCCAATAAGGCCCAATAAGGCACATTTAAGGCCGTATAAGGCTGAATAAAGCCCAACAAAGACCAATAAAGCCCAATAAGGCCTAATAAAGACCAATAAAGCCCAACAAAGCCCAATAAGGCTCAATAAGGGCCCAATAAGGCCCCATAAAGTCCAATAAGGCCCAATTGGAACGAATAAGGCCCAATAAAGCCCAACAAGGCCCAATAAAGCCCAATAAGGCCCAGTGAAGCCCAATTGGACCCAATAACGCCCAATAAAGCCCAATAAGGCCCAATAAAGCCCAATAAAGCCCAATAAAGCCCAATAAGGCCGTATAAGGCCCAATAAGGCCCAATAAGGCTGTATAAGGCCCAATAAGGCCCAGTTAAAGGCCGTATTAAGGCCCAATAAGGCCATATAAAGGCCCAATAAGGCCCCAATAAGGCCTTATAAGGCCCAATAAGGCCCAATAAGTTCAATAGGTACAATAAGGCCCAATAAGGCCCAATAAGGCACCAATTAAGGCCCCAATAAGGGCCCAATAAGGCCCAATAAGGCCCAACTAAGGGCCCTAATAAGGGCCCAATAAGGCCCAATAAGGCACCAATAAGGCCCAATAAGGCCCAATAAGGCCCAATAAAGGCCCCAATAAGAGCCCCAATAAGGCCCAATAAGGCCCAATAAGGCCCAATAAGGCCCAATAAGGCCCAATAAGGCCCAATAAGGCCCACAATAAGGGCCCAATAAGGCCGTATAGGCCAATAAGGCCCTAATAAGGACGTTATACGGCCAATTAAGGCCCAATAAGGCCCAATAAGGCCCAATAAGGCCCAATAAGGCCCAATTATGCCCAATAAGACCCAAATAAGGACCAAATAAGGCCCAATAAGGCCGGGATAAGGCCCAATAAGGCCCATTAAGGGCCGCATAAGGCCCCAATAAGGCCCAATAAGGCCCAGTAAGGCTCTATAAGCCCGTATAAGGTCCCAATAAGGGCGTATAAGGCCCAATGAAGGCCCCATAAGGTCCCAATAAGGCCCAAGTAAGGCCGTATACAAGGCCCTAATAAGGCCCAATATAAGGCCGTATAAGGCCGTATAAGGCCCAATAAGGCCCAATAAGGCCTAATAAGGCCCAATAAGGCCCAATAAGGCCCCTATAAGGCCGTATAAGGCCCAATAAGGCCCAATAAGGCCACAATAAGGCCACAAGTTTAAGTCCGAAAACGGCTGAATAAAGCCCAAAACAAAGACCAATAAAGCCCAATAAGGCCTAATAAAGACCAATTGGATAATAAAGTACCAATAAAGCCCAATAAGGCCCAATAAAGGCCCAGATATGGCCAGTGTAGCCCAATAGGACCAAATAAAGCCCAATAAGGCCCAGTAAGGCCCAATTGGACCAAATAAGGCCCAATAAAGCCCAATAAGGCCGTATAAGGCGCAATAAGGCCCAATTAAGGCCGTATAAGGACGTAAAAGGCCCAGTAAGGCTCTATAAGCCCGTATAAGGCCCAATAAGGCCCAATTGGAACGAATAAGGCTCAATAAGGCCCAACAAGGCTGTATAAGGCCCAATAAGGCCCAATAAAGGCCGTAAAAGGCCCAATAAGGCCAAATAAGGCCCAATAAGGCCCAAAAAGGCCAATTGGCCGTATAAGCCCCAATAAGGCCAATTAAGGCCCAATAAGGGTAGGCCCAATAAGGCCCAATAGGGCCCAATAAGGCCCAATTAAGGCCCACATAGAGGCCCAAATAAGGCCCAAACAAGGCCGTATAAGGGCCCAATAAGGCTCAATAAGGCCGTATAAGGCCCAATAAGGCCCAATAAGGCCCAATAAAGGCCCAATAAGGCCTCAATAAGGCCCAATAAGGGCCCAATAAGGCCCAATAAGGCCCAATAAGGCCCAATACAGAAGCTCAATAAGGCCCAATAAGGCCCAATAAGGCCCAATAAGGCCCAATTAAGGCCCAATAAGGGCCCAATAAGGCCGTATAAGGCCCCAAATAAGGCCCAATAAGCGACGTATTAAGGCCCAATAAAGGCCCAATAAGGCCCAATAAGGCCCAATAAGGCCCCAATAAGGCCATATTAAGGCCCAATTAGGACCGAATAAGGCCCAATAAGGCCCAATTAAGCCGAATAAGGCCCAATAAGGCCCAATAAGGCACAGTAAAGAGCCTCTATAAGCCCGTATAAGGCCCAATAAGGGCGTATAAGGCCCAATAAGGCCCCATAAGGTCCAATAAGGCCCAATAAGGCCGTATAAGGCCCTATAAGGCCCAATTAAGGCCGTATAAGGACGTATAAGGCCCAATAAGGCCCAATAAGGCCCAATAAGGCCCAATAAGGCCCAATAAGGCCCAATTAAGGCCGTATAAGGGACGTTATAAGGCCCAATAAGGCCCAGTAAGGCCGTATAAAGGACGTATAAGGCCCAATAAGAGCCCAGTAAGGCCGTATTAAAGGCCCAATATAGGCCCAATTTAAGTGCCGTATAAGGACGTATAAGATGCCCAATCAGGCCCAATAATGGCCTAATAAGGCCCAATAAGGCCCAATAAGGTCCAATAAGGCCCAATAAGGTCCAATAAGGCCCAATAAGGCACAGTTAAGGCCGTATAAGGCTGAATAAAGCCCAACAAAGACCAATAAAGCCTAATAAGGCCTAATAAGGCCCTATAAGGCCGTATAAGGCCCAATAAGGCCCAATAAGGCCCAATAAGGCACAGTTAAGGCCGTATAAGGCTGAATAAAGCCCAACAAAGACCAATAAAGCCCAATAAGGCCTAATAAAGACCAATAAAGCCCAACAAAGCCCAATAAGGCTCAATAAGGGCCCAATAAGGCCCCATAAAGTCCAATAAGGCCCAATAAGGCCCAATTGGAACGAATAAGGCCCAATAAAGCCCAACAAGGCCCAATAAAGCCCAATAAGGCCCAGTGATGCCCAATTGGACCAAATAAGGCCCAATAAAGCCCAATAAGGCCCAATAAAGCCCAATAAGGCCCAATAAGGCCCAATAAGGCCGTATAAGGCGCAATAAGGCCCAATTAAGGCCGTATAAGGACGTAAAAGGCCCAGTAAGGCTCTATAAGCCCGTATAAGGCCCAATAAGGCCCAATTGGAACGAATAAGGCTCAATAAGGCCCAATAAGGCTGTATAAGGCCCAATAAGGCCCAGTTAAGGCCGTATAAGGCCCAATAAGGCCATATAAGGCCCAATAAGGCCCAATAAGGCCGTATAAGGCCCAATAATGCCCAATAAGGCCCCAATAAGTCCGAATAGGGCCGAATAAGGCCCAATAAGGCCCAATAAGGGCCCAATTAAGGTCCCAACAAGGCGTATAAGGCCCAATAAGGCTCAATACAGGCCCAATAAGGCCCAATAAGGCCCAATAAGGCCCAATAAGGCCCATAAGGCAGTATAAGGCCGTAAAAGGCCCAATAAGGACAGTATAAGGCCCAATAAGGCCCAATAAGGCCCATTAAGGCCCAATAAGGCCCCAATAAGGAGCCCAATTATGGCCATATAAGCCCAATATGGGACCGAAAAAGGCCCAATCAAGGCCCAATATGGCCCAATAAGGCCCCAAAAGGCCCGAATAAGGCCCAATAAGGCCCAAGTAAAGCCACAGTAAGCTCTATAAGGCCCGTATAAGCGCCCAATAATGCCCGTGATAAGGACCCAATAAGGCCCAATAAAGGTCCAATAAGGCCCAATAAGGGCCCAATAAAGACCGTATAAAGGCCCAAATAAGGCTCCAATTAAGGCCGATATAAGGACTTATAAGGTCCCAATAAGGCCCAATAAGGCCCAATACAAGGCCTCAATAAGGCCCAATAAGGGCCCAATAAGACCGTATACAGGCTCAATAAGGGCCCAGTAAGGACGTATAAAGGGCCCAATAAGGCCCAATTTTAAGGCCGTATAAGAACTTATAAGGCCACCCAATAAGGCCCCAATAAGGTCCAATTGGAACGAATAAGGCCCAATAAGGCCCAATAAGGTCCAATTGGAACGAATAAGGCCCAATAAGGCCCAATAAGGTCTAATAAGGCCCAATAAGGCCATATAAGGCCCAATACGACCCAATTAAGGCCGTATAAGGCCCAATAAGGCCCAATAAAGGCCGTATAGGGCCAAACAAGGCCCAAGAGAACCAAAACAGGCCCAAAAAGGCCCAAAAAAGGCCCAAATCATTTTTATGGCCCCAATAAGGCCGAATAAGGCGCCAGTTAAGGCAGTTATAAGGCCCAATAAGGCCGTATAAGCCCCAATAAGGCCGCATAAGGTCCAATAAGGCCCAATAAGACCCAATAAAGGCCACAATAAGGCCCTATAAGGCCTCAATAAGGCCCATAAAGCCCCAATAAGGCCAAAGTTAAGGCAGAATAACGGCCCAATTAAGGGCGTATAAAAGGCCCAATAAGGCCCCATAAGGTCCAATAAGGCACAATAATGGCCGTATGAAGGCCCTATAAGGCCCAATTAAAGGCCGTTATAAGGGACGTATAAGAGCACAATAAAGGCCCAAATAAAGGCCCAATAAGGCCGTATAAGGCCCAATAAGGCCCAATTAAGGCCGTATAAGGACGTATAAGGCCCAATAAGGCCCAGTAAGGCCGTATAAGGACGTATAAGGCCCAATAAGGCCCAGTAAGGCCGTATAAGGCCCAATAAGGCCCAATTAAGGCCGTATAAGGACGTATAAGGCCCAATAAGGCCCAATAAGGCCTAATAAGGCCCAATAAGGCCCAATAAGGTCCAATAAGGCCCAATAAGGTCCAATAAGGCCCAATAAGGCACAGTTAAGGCCGTATAAGGCTGAATAAAGCCCAACAAAGACCAATAAAGCCTAATAAGGCCTAATAAGGCCCTATAAGGCCGTATAAGGCCCAATAAGGCCCAATAAGGCCCAATAAGGCACAGTTAAGGCCGTATAAGGCTGAATAAAGCCCAACAAAGACCAATAAAGCCCAATAAGGCCTAATAAAGACCAATAAAGCCCAACAAAGCCCAATAAGGCTCAATAAGGGCCCAATAAGGCCCCATAAAGTCCAATAAGGCCCAATAAGGCCCAATTGGAACGAATAAGGCCCAATAAAGCCCAATAAGGCCCAGTGATGCCCAATTGGACCAAATAAGGCCCAATAAAGCCCCAAAAGCCCAATAAAGCCCAATAAGGCCCAATAATGCCAATAAGGGCCCAATAAAGCCCAATAAGGCCAAATAAGGACCAATAAGGCCGTATAAGGCGCAATAAGGCCCAATTAAGGCCGTATAAGGGACGTTAGAAAAGTGCCCAGTAAGGACTCTATAAGCCCGTATAAAGGCCCAATAAGGCCCAATTTGGGAACGGAATAAAGGCACACAAATAAGGCCCAATAAGGCTGTATAAGGCCCAATAATGGCCCAGTTCAAGGCCGTATAAGGCCCAATAAGGCCATATAAAGGCCCAATAAAGGCCCAATAAGGCCGTATAAGGCCCAATAAGGCCCCAAATAAGGCCCAATAAGGTCCAATAAGGCCCAATAAGGCCCAATAAGGCCCAATAAGGCCCAAATAAGGCCCAACAAGCCGTACAGGCGTATAAGCCCAATTAAGGCGCAATAAGGCCCAATAAGGCCCAATAAGGCCCATAAGCCCAATAAAGGGCCCAATAAGGGACGTAAGTAAGGCCCAATAAGGCCCAATAAGGACTGTATAAGGCCCAATAAGGCCCAATAAGGTCCCAATAAGGCCGTAATAAGGCCCTATAAGGCCCAAATAAGGCCCGTATACAGGACGTATATAAGGCCCAATAAGGCCCAATAAGGCCCAATAAAGGCCCAATAGAGGGCCCAATAAGGCCCAATAAGGCCCAATAAGGCCGTATAAGACGCAATAAATCCCAATTAAGGCCGTATAAGGACGTAAAAGGCCCAGTAAGGCTCTATAAGCCCGTATAAGGCCCAATAAGGCCGTATAAGGCCCAGTAAGGCCCAATAAGGCCCAATAAGGCCAAATAAGGCCGTATAAGGCCCAATAAGGCCCAATAAGGCCCAATGAGGTCCAATAAGGCCCAAAAAGGCCGTATAAGACCGTATAAGGCCCAATTAAGGCCGTATAAGGACGTATAAGGCCCAATGCGGCCCAATAAGGCCCAATAAGGTCCAAAAAGGCCCAATTAGGCCCAATAAGGGTCCAATAAGGCCCAATAAGGCCCAATAAGGGTCCAATAAGGCCCAATAAGGCCCAATAAGGCCTAATAAGGGCTCAATAAGGGCCCAATAAGGGCCCAATAAGGCTCAATTGGACCGAATAAGGGCCAGTTGGACCGAATAAGGCCGATTAGGGCCCAATAAGGCCCAATAAGGGTCCAATAAGGCCTAATACGGGCCCACTAAGGCTCAATTGGACCGAATAAGGGCCAATTAGACCGAATAAGGCCGATTAGGGCCCAATAAGGCCCATTAAGGCCCAATAAGGCCCAATAAGGCCTAATACGGGCCCACCAAGGCCCAATTAGATCGAATAAGTCCCAATAAGGCCGAATAGGGCCCAAAAAGGCCCAATAAGGGTCCAATAAGGCCGAATAAGGACGTTTAAGGCCCAAAAAGGGCCAAAAAGGCCCAATAAGGCCCAATAAGGCCCAATAAGGCCGTATAAGGCCCAATAAGGCCCAATAAAGTCCAATTGGAACGAATAAGGCCCAAGAAGGCCCAATAAGGCTGTATAAGGCCCAATAAGGCCCAGTTAAGGCCGTATAAGGCCCAATAAGGCTCAATAAGGCCCAATAAGGCCCAATAAGGCCCAATAAGGCCATATAAGGCCCAATAAGGCCCAATAAGGCCGTATAAGGCGCAATAAAGCCCAATAAGGCCCAATAAGGCCGTATAAGGACCAATAAGGCCCAATTAAGGCCGTATAAGGACGTATAAGGCCCAATAAGGCCCAATAAGGCCTAATAAGGCCCAATAAGGCCCAATTGGAACGAATAAGGCCCAATAAGGCTGTATAAGGCCCAATAAGGCCCAATAAGGCCCAATAAGGCCTCATAAGGCCCAATAAGGCCCAATAAGGCCCAATAAGGCCCAATAAGGCCCAATAAGGCCCAATAAGGCCCAATAAGGCCCAATAAGGCCGTATAAGGCCCAATAAGGCCCAATAAGGCCCAATAAGGCCCAATAAGGCCCAATAAGGCCGTATAAGGCCCAATAAGGCCCAATTAAGGCCGTATAAGGACGTATAAGGCCCAATAAGGCCCAATAAGGCCCAATAAGGCCGTATAAGGCCCAATAAGGCCCAATTAAGGCCGTATAAGGACGTATAAGGCCCAATAAGGCCCAGTAAGGCCCAATAAGGCCTAATAAGGCCCAATAAGGCCCAATAAGGCCGAATAAGGCCCAATAGGACCGAATAAGGCCGAATAGGGCCCAATAAGGCCCAATAAGGCCTAATAAGGCCCAATATTGTCCAATAAGGTCCAAAAAGGCCCAATTAGGCCCAATAAGGGTCCAATAAGGCCCAATAAGGCCTAATAAGGCCGTAAAAGGCCCAATTAAGGCCGTATAAGGACGTATAAGGCCCAATAAGGCCCAAAAAGGCCCAATAAGGCCCAATAAGGCCCTATAAGGCCCAATAAGGCCCAATTAAGGCCGTATAAGGACGTATAAGGCCCAATAAGGCCCAGTAAGGCCGTATAAGGCCCAATAAGGCCCAATTAAGGCCGTATAAGGACGTATAAGGCCCAATAAGGCCCAATAAGGCCCAATAAGGCCCAATAAGGCCCAATAAGGCCCAATAAGGCTGTATAAGGCCCAATAAGGCCCAATAGGGCCCAATAAGGCACAATAAGGCCGAATAGGGCCGAATAGGGCCAAATAAGGCCCAATATGGGCCCAATAAGGCTCAATTGGACCGAATAAGACCGAATGGGGCCCAATAAGGCTCATTAAGGCCCAATAAGGCCCAATAGGGCCCAATAAGGCCCAATAAGGCCCAATGAGGCCCAATAACGCCCAATAAGGGCCAATAGGGCCCAATAAGGCCCAATAAGGGCTAATAAGGGTCCAATAAGTCCCAATATTGCCCAATGAGGTCCAATTGGACCGAATAAGGCCGATTAGGGCCCAATAAGGCCCAATAAGGCCCAATAATGCCCAATAAGTCCCAATAAGGTCCAATGAGGCCCAATAAGGCCCAATAATGCCCAACAATGCCCAATAAGGCCCAATAAGGCCCAATAAGTCCCAATTAAGGCCGTATAAGGACGTAAAAGGCCCAATAGGCCCAGTAAGGGCGTATAAGGACCAATAAGGCCCAATAAGGCCGTATAAGGACGTATAAGGCCCAATAAAGCCCAATAAGTCCCAATAACGGCCCAATAAGGCCCAATTGGAACGAATAAGGCCCAACAAGGCCGTATAAGGCCCAATAAGGCCCAATAAGGCCCAATAAGGCCGTATAAGGCCCAATAAGGCCCAATAAGGCCCAATAAGGCCCAATAAGGCCCAATAAGGCCGTATAAGGCCCAATAAGGCCCAGTAAGGACGTATAAGGCCCAATAAGGCCCAGTAAGGCCGTATAAGGCCCAATAAGGCCCAATTAAGGCCGTATAAGGACGTATAAGGCCCAATAAGGCCTAATAAGGCCCAATAAGGCCCAATTGGAACGAATAAGGCCCAATAAGGCCCAATAAGGCCCAATAAGGCCCAATAAGGCCCAATAAGGCCCAATAAGGCCCAATAAGGCCCAATAAGGCCCAATAAGGCCCAATAAGGCCCAATAAGGCCCAATAAGGCCCAATAAGGCCCAATAAGGCCCAATAAGGCCTCATAAGGCCCAATAAGGCCGCATAAGGTCCAATAAGGCACAGTTAAGACCGTATAAGGCCCAATAAGGCCGTATAAGGCCGTATAAGGCCCAACAAGGCCGTATAAGGCCTAATAATCCCCAATAAGACCCAATAAGGCCGAATAGGGCCGAATAGGGCCAAATAAGGCCCAATATGGCCCAATAAGGGCCCAATAAGCACCACTGAGGACCAATAAGACCCAATAAGGGCCCAATAAGGCCGAATAGGGCCCAATAAGGCCCAATAAGGCCAAATAAGGCCCATTAAGTCCCAATATTGCCCAATGAGGTACAATTGGACCGAATAAGGCCGATTAGTGCCCAACAAGGCCCAATAAGGCCCAATAAGTCCCAATAATGCCCAATAAGGACCAATAAGGCCCAATGAGGCCCATTACCGCCCAATAAGGGCCCAATAAGGCTCAATTGGACCGGAGAAGGCCGAATAAGTCCCAAAAGGTCCAATAAAGCCCAATAAGGCCTAATAAGGGCCCAATAAGGCTG
>JAQOWT010000459.1:0-13376 GCA_030407085.1 Trichopria drosophilae
TCGAATTGTAAATAAAATAAGTCAAGGCTTTGAAGAAAAGAAATATTGTAATGCAGTATTTTTAGACATCGCACAAGCCTTTGATAAGGTGTGGCACACAGGATTGCTTTGCAAACTGAAACAGAAATTACCTTCCAACTATTTTGTAATTATAAAATCCAATCTATTAAATAGGCATTACCATGTAAAATTCCAAGGAGAACAAACATCCCTACATACTATTACAGCCGGGGATCCGCAAGGGAGTGTACTCGGACTAACCCTGTACCTTTTATACACTGCTGACTTACCAACATCGAGTAACATCCAAAATGCAACTTTTGCAGACGATACCGCTTTTTTAGTGACAGATCGCGAAGCGGGAACAGCAACAAAGAAGCTACAGAAACACATGCAACTTGTAGAAAGCTGGTTAAAAAAATAGAGAATCAAAGTGAATGAAACTAAGTCAACCCAAGTTACATTTACATTGCGCAAGGCCACATGTCCCCCAATAATATTAAATAATCAAGTACTGCCCATGGCAGACGAAGTGAAATATCTTGAAATCCACCTTGACTAACAAGGAAAAAGCATTTATGGACCAAAAGGAAGGAACTTGGATTAAAGCTGCACAACTTGTACTGGATGTTGGAAAGAAAATCCCAACTATCACTAGAAAGACAGCCAGCAACTCCGACATCGAAATCATACAACGATTCCAGTAAAAAATATTAGGAATTATTGTGCAAGCCCCTTGGTATGTGCCAAATGAAGTGATACATTGTGATCTGAATGTAAAGACAGTGAAAGAAGAAATAAAAAGTTTTAGTGTCAAGTACCAAGAAAGATTAAAAAGACATTCAAATATTCTGGCTACAAACTTGCTGGAAACGAGAGACCAGACCAGAAGATTGAAAAAATTCAAACCGTTAAACCTGTCCAATAGGTTTTAATAAAATTAAAAATGTTTATAAAATTTAATTAGTATCACAATATGTAATTAATAATGTAAGATACTTAATAGCAGAGCCTTCAGTGGGAGGTTATTTTGCAATGCCTTAGTTAATTTTTAATAGATTTTTTACTTATTATTCCATAGAATAGATTGTAAATACAAATGGGTTAAATAAAAAAAAAAAAAAAATATTTGCATTAGCATGGAATCAAAATTGATATGGTCATTGTTTTTATTTTTCTCAATCAATGATTCTCAATGTAAAGATTACAGTTTTAATAAAATATTATATATTTACTATAAAAAAACCCAAAATTAATTACACATTATACTTAACAAATATAATGAAAGTGTATTAACATACCAAATACGTCCTGTAATTGAAAATGTTTTAAGCGCAATGTCCAATTTCTTCAGAATTCAAACAGAAACTGAATATAAAAAAGCAGTGCATTTCCTGGGACGAAGGAACACTGGAAAAATCTAGAACCAAAGAACTGGACAAAACGGGGAGATCGCAGTTGCCTGCGAGCCTATTTTTAATACTCTGTAAAGTAGCGCCTCGAGTGTATCCCATCTCAAACAAAATGAGGGAAAATGATAGAACTATATGTTTTAGGTGTGGGAAAGCAGAGGACAGAGTTTGATCGAAATTTAATAAAGTGCAGAATGATAGGCAAACGTGAAGTTAGCCGGCCATGTCGTTTTTCGAAAATATCTTAAAAAGGACAAAGTCGCAAACGAAAAATTTGCAACCGAATCGCAAACGTTTCAGACCGTTTGCAAAAAAATCGGAAACCTTTTAAAGGGATTTGTACATCGAGGCGGGCTGGATCTAGTAACTTTCGATAATTCGTTTATTTTCGCATTATTTATTATGATATTCGGGAAATTGCTATATTTTCTCAATTCGCAAACGAATCGCAAACGTTTGAGACCGATTGCAAAAAAATCGCAAACCTTTTAAGGGATTTTGAAGCGATCGTGAAGTTGGCCGGCCATGTCGTTTTTCAGAAAATAACTTAAAAACGACAAAGTCACAAACGAAAAATTGGTAAGCGCTATCATTTGCAAACGAATCGCAAACGTTTGAGACCGTTTGCAAAAAAATCGCAAACCTTTTAAAGGATTTTGTATATCGAGGTGTACTGGATCTAGTAACTTTCGATAATTCGTTTATTTTCGCATTATTTATTATGATATTCGGGAGATTGCTATATTTTCTCAATTCGCAAACGAATCGCAAACGTTTGAGACCGATTGCAAAAAAATCGCAAACCTTTTAAAGGATTTTGTATATCGAGGTGGGCTGGATCTAGTAACTTTCGATAATTCGTTTATTTTCGCATTATTTATTATGATATTCGGGAGATTGTTATATTTTCTCAATTCGCAAACGAATCGCAAACGTTTGAGACCGATTGCAAAAAAATCGCAAACCTTTTAAGGGATTTTGAAGCGATCGTGAAGTTGGCCGGCCATGTCGTTTTTTCCGAAAATAACTTAAAAACGACAAAGTCACAAACGAAAAATTGGTAAGCGCCATCATTTGCAAACGAATCGCAAACGTTTGAGACCGTTTGCAAAAAAATCGCAAACCTTTTAAAGGATTTTGTATATCGAGGTGGGCTGGATCTAGTAACTTTCGATAATTCGTTTATTTTCGCATTATTTATTATGATATTCGGGAAATTGCTATATTTTCTCAATTCGCAAACGAATCGCAAACGTTTGAGACCGATTGCAAAAAAATCGCAAACCTTTTAAGGGATTTTGTATATCGAGGTGGGCTGGATCTAGTAACTTTCGATAATTCGTTTATTTTCGCATTATTTATTATGATATTCGGGAGATTGCTATATTTTCTCAATTCGCAAACGAATCGCAAACGTTTGAGACCGATTGCAAAAAAATCGCAAACCTTTTAAGGGATTTTGAAGCGATCGTGAAGTTGGCCGGCCATGTCGTTTTTCAGAAAATAACTTAAAAACGACAAAGTCACAAACGAAAAATTGGTAAGCGCTATCATTTGCAAACGACTCGCAAACGTTTGAGACCGTTTGCAAAAAATCGCAAACCTTTTAAAGGATTTTGTATATCGAGGTGTACTGGATCTAGTAACTTTCGATAATTCGTTTATTTTCGCATTATTTATTATGATATTCGGGAGATTGCTATATTTTCTCAATTCGCAAACGAATCGCAAACGTTTGAGACCGATTGCAAAAAAATCGCAAACCTTTTAAAGGATTTTGTATATCGAGGTGGGCTGGATCTAGTAACTTTCGATAATTCGTTTATTTTCGCATAATTTATTATGATATTCGGGAAATTGCTATATTTTCTCAATTCGCAAACGAATCGCAAACGTTTGAGACCGATTGCAAAAAAATCGCAAACCTTTTAAGGGATTTTGTATATCGAGGTGGGCTGGATCTAGTAACTTTCGATAATTCGTTTATTTTCGCATTATTTATTATGATATTCGGGAGATTGCTATATTTTCTCAATTCGCAAACGAATCGCAAACGTTTGAGACCGTTTGCAAAAAAATCGCAAACCTTTTAAAGGATTTTGTATATCGAGGCGGGCTGGATCTAGTAACTTTCAATAATTCGTTTATTTTTGCATTATTTATTGTGATATTCGGGAGATGGCTATATTTTCTCAATTCGCAAACGAATCGCAAACGATTGAGACCGTTTTCAAAAAAATCGCAAACCTTTTAATGAATTTTGTATACCGAGGTGGGCTGGATCTAGTAACTTTCGATAATTCGTTTATTTTCGCATTATTTATTGTGATATTCGGGAAATTGCTATATTTTCTCAATTCGCAAACGAATCGCAAACGATTGAGACCGTTTGCAAAAAAATCGCAAACCTTTTAAAGGATTTTGTATATCGAGGTGGGCTGGATCTAGTAACTTTCGATAATTCGTTTATTTTCGCATTATTTATTATGATATTCGGGAGATTGCTATATTTTCTCAATTCGCAAACGAATCGCAAACGTTTGAGACCGATTGCAAAAAAATCGCAAACCTTTTAAAGGATTTTGTATATCGAGGTGGGCTGGATCTAGTAACTTTCGATAATTCGTTTATTTTCGCATAATTTATTATGATATTCGGGAAATTGCTATATTTTCTCAATTCGCAAACGAATCGCAAACGTTTGAGACCGATTGCAAAAAAATCGCAAACCTTTTAAGGGATTTTGTATATCGAGGTGGGCTGGATCTAGTAACTTTCGATAATTCGTTTATTTTCGCATTATTTATTATGATATTCGGGAGATTGCTATATTTTCTCAATTCGCAAACGAATCGCAAACGTTTGAGACCGTTTGCAAAAAAATCGCAAACCTTTTAAAGGATTTTGTATATCGAGGCGGGCTGGATCTAGTAACTTTCAATAATTCGTTTATTTTTGCATTATTTATTGTGATATTCGGGAGATGGCTATATTTTCTCAATTCGCAAACGAATCGCAAACGATTGAGACCGTTTTCAAAAAAATCGCAAACCTTTTAATGAATTTTGTATACCGAGGTGGGCTGGATCTAGTAACTTTCGATAATTCGTTTATTTTCGCATTATTTATTGTGATATTCGGGAAATTGCTATATTTTCTCAATTCGCAAACGAATCGCAAACGATTGAGACCGTTTGCAAAAAAATCGCAAACCTTTTAAAGGATTTTGTATATCGAGGCGGGCTGGATCTAGTAACTTTCAATAATTCGTTTATTTTTGCATTATTTATTGTGATATTCGGGAGATGGCTATATTTTCTCAATTCGCAAACGAATCGCAAACGATTGAGACCGTTTTCAAAAAAATCGCAAACCTTTTAATGAATTTTGTATACCGAGGTGGGCTGGATCTAGTAACTTTCGATAATTCGTTTATTTTCGCATTATTTATTGTGATATTCGGGAAATTGCTATATTTTCTCAATTCGCAAACGAATCGCAAACGATTGAGACCGTTTGCAAAAAAATCGCAAACCTTTTAAAGGATTTTGTATATCGAGGCGGGCTGGATCTAGTAACTTTCAATAATTCGTTTATTTTTGCATTATTTATTGTGATATTCGGGAGATGGCTATATTTTCTCAATTCGCAAACGAATCGTAAACGATTGAGACCGTTTTCAAAAAAATCGCAAACCTTTTAATGAATTTTGTATACCGAGGTGGGCTGGATCTAGTAACTTTCGATAATTCGTTTATTTTCGCATTATTTATTATGATATTCGGGAAATTGCTATATTTTCTCAATTCGCAAACGAATCGCAAACGATTGAGACCGATTGCAAAAAATCGCAAACCTTTTAAGGGATTTTTAAGCGATCGTGAAGTTGGCCGGCCATGTCGTTTTTCCGGAAATAACTTAAAAACGACAAAGTCACAAACGAAAAATTGGTAAGCGCCATCATTTGCAAACGAATCGCAAACATTTGAGACCGTTTGCAAAAAAATCGCAAACCTTTTAAAGGATTTTGTATATCGAGGTGGCTGGATCTAGTAACTTTCGATAATTCGTTTATTTTCGCATTATTTATTATGATATTCGGGAAATTGCTATATCTTCTCAATTTGCAAACGAATCGCAAACGTTTGAGACCGATTGCAAAAAAATCGCAAACCTTTTAAGGGATTTTGTATATCGAGGTGGGCTGGATCTAGTAACTTTCGATAATTCGTTTATTTTCGCATTATTTATTATGATATTCGGGAGATTGCTATATTTTCTCAATTCGCAAACGAATCGCAAACGTTTGAGACCGTTTTCAAAAAAATCGCAAACCTTTTAATGAATTTTGTATATCGAGGTGGGCTGGATCTAGTAACTTTCGATAATTCGTTTATTTTCGCATTATTTATTGTGATATTCGGGAAATTGCTATATTTTCTCAATTCGCAAACGAATCGCAAACGATTGAGACCGTTTGCAAAAAAATCGCAAACCTTTTAAAGGATTTTGTATATCGAGGCGGGCTGGATCTAGTAACTTTCGATAATTCGTTTATTTTTGCATTATTTATTGTGATATTCGGGAGATGGCTATATTTTCTCAATTCGCAAACGAATCGCAAACGATTGAGACCGTTTTCAAAAAAATCGCAAACCTTTTAATGAATTTTGTATACCGAGGTGGGCTGGATCTAGTAACTTTCGATAATTCGTTTATTTTCGCATTATTTATTGTGATATTCGGGAAATTGCTATATTTTCTCAATTCGCAAACGAATCGCAAACGATTGAGACCGTTTGCAAAAAAATCGCAAACCTTTTAAAGGATTTTGTATATCGAGGCGGGCTGGATCTAGTAACTTTCAATAATTCGTTTATTTTTGCATTATTTATTGTGATATTCGGGAGATGGCTATATTTTCTCAATTCGCAAACGAATCGTAAACGATTGAGACCGTTTTCAAAAAAATCGCAAACCTTTTAATGAATTTTGTATACCGAGGTGGGCTGGATCTAGTAACTTTCGATAATTCGTTTATTTTCGCATTATTTATTATGATATTCGGGAAATTGCTATATTTTCTCAATTCGCAAACGAATCGCAAACGATTGAGACCGATTGCAAAAAATCGCAAACCTTTTAAAGGATTTTGTATATCGAGGTGGGCTGGATCTAGTAACTTTCGATAATTCGTTTATTTTCGCATTATTTATTATGATATTCGGGAGATTGCTATATTTTCTCAATTCGCAAACGAATCGCAAACGTTTGAGACCGATTGCAAAAAAATCGCAAACCTTTTAAGGGATTTTTAAGCGATCGTGAAGTTGGCCGGCCATGTCGTTTTTCCGGAAATAACTTAAAAACGACAAAGTCACAAACGAAAAATTGGTAAGCGCCATCATTTGCAAACGAATCGCAAACATTTGAGACCGTTTGCAAAAAAATCGCAAACCTTTTAAAGGATTTTGTATATCGAGGTGGGCTGGATCTAGTAACTTTCGATAATTCGTTTATTTTCGCATTATTTATTATGATATTCGGGAAATTGCTATATTTTCTCAATTCGCAAACGAATCGCAAACGATTGAGACCGTTTGCAAAAAAATCGCAAACCTTTTAAAGGATTTTGTATATCGAGGTGGGCTGGATCTAGTAACTTTCGATAATTCGTTTATTTTCGCATAATTTATTATGATATTCGGGAAATTGCTATATTTTCTCAATTCGCAAACGAATCGCAAACGTTTGAGACCGATTGCAAAAAAATCGCAAACCTTTTAAGGGATTTTTAAGCGATCGTGAAGTTGGCCGGCCATGTCGTTTTTCCGAAAATAACTTAAAAACGACAAAGTCACAAACGAAAAATTGGTAAGCGCCATCATTTGCAAACGAATCGCAAACATTTGAGACCGTTTGCAAAAAAATCGCAAACCTTTTAAAGGATTTTGTATATCGAGGTGGGCTGGATCTAGTAACTTTCGATAATTCGTTTATTTTCGCATAATTTATTATGATATTCGGGAAATTGCTATATTTTCTCAATTCGCAAACGAATCGCAAACGTTTGAGACCGATTGCAAAAAAATCGCAAACCTTTTAAGGGATTTTGTATATCGAGGTGGGCTGGATCTAGTAACTTTCGATAATTCGTTTATTTTCGCATTATTTATTATGATATTCGGGAGATTGCTATATTTTCTCAATTCGCAAACGAATCGCAAACGTTTGAGACCGTTTGCAAAAAAATCGCAAACCTTTTAAAGGATTTTGTATATCGAGGCGGGCTGGATCTAGTAACTTTCAATAATTCGTTTATTTTTGCATTATTTATTGTGATATTCGGGAGATGGCTATATTTTCTCAATTCGCAAACGAATCGCAAACGATTGAGACCGTTTTCAAAAAAATCGCAAACCTTTTAATGAATTTTGTATACCGAGGTGGGCTGGATCTAGTAACTTTCGATAATTCGTTTATTTTCGCATTATTTATTGTGATATTCGGGAAATTGCTATATTTTCTCAATTCGCAAACGAATCGCAAACGATTGAGACCGTTTGCAAAAAAATCGCAAACCTTTTAAAGGATTTTGTATATCGAGGCGGGCTGGATCTAGTAACTTTCAATAATTCGTTTATTTTTGCATTATTTATTGTGATATTCGGGAGATGGCTATATTTTCTCAATTCGCAAACGTGCTATATTTCCTCAATTCGCAAACGAATCGCAAACGATTGAGACCGTTTTCAAAAAAATCGCAAACCTTTTAATGAATTTTGTATACCGAGGTGGGCTGGATCTAGTAACTTTCGATAATTCGTTTATTTTCGCATTATTTATTGTGATATTCGGGAAATTGCTATATTTTCTCAATTCGCAAACGAATCGCAAACGATTGAGACCGTTTGCAAAAAAATCGCAAACCTTTTAAAGGATTTTGTATATCGAGGCGGGCTGGATCTAGTAACTTTCAATAATTCGTTTATTTTTGCATTATTTATTGTGATATTCGGGAGATGGCTATATTTTCTCAATTCGCAAACGAATCGCAAACGATTGAGACCGTTTTCAAAAAAATCGCAAACCTTTTAATGAATTTTGTATACCGAGGTGGGCTGGATCTAGTAACTTTCGATAATTCGTTTATTTTCGCATTATTTATTATGATATTCGGGAAATTGCTATATTTTCTCAATTCGCAAACGAATCGCAAACGTTTGAGACCGATTGCAAAAAAATCGCAAACCTTTTAAGGGATTTTGTATATCGAGGCGGGCTGGATCTAGTAACGTACGATAATTCTTTATTTTCGCATTATTTATTATGATATTCGGGAGATGGCTATATTTTCTCAATTCGCAAACGAATCGCAAACGATTGAGACCGTTTTCAAAAAAATCGCAAACCTTTTAATGAATTTTGTATACCGAGGTGGGCTGGATCTAGTAACTTTCGATAATTCGTTTATTTTCGACATTATTTATTGTGATATTCGGGAAATTGCTATATTTTCTCAATTCGCAAACGAATCGCAAACGATTGAGACCGTTTGCAAAAAAATCGCAAACCTTTTAAAGGATTTTGTATATCGAGGTGGGCTGGATCTAGTAACTTTCGATAATTCGTTTATTTTCGCATTATTTATTATGATATTCGGGAGATTGCTATATTTTCTCAATTCGCAAACGAATCGCAAACGTTTGAGACCGATTGCAAAAAAATCGCAAACCTTTTAAGGGATTTTGTATATCGAGGTGGGCTGGATCTAGTAACTTTCGATAATTCGTTTATTTTCGCATTATTTATTATGATATTCGGGAGATTGCTATATTTTCTCAATTCGCAAACGAATCGCAAACGTTTGAGACCGTTTGCAAAAAAATCGCAAACCTTTTAAAGGATTTTGTATATCGAGGCGGGCTGGATCTAGTAACTTTCAATAATTCGTTTATTTTTGCATTATTTATTGTGATATTCGGGAGATGGCTATATTTTCTCAATTCGCAAACGAATCGCAAACGATTGAGACCGTTTTCAAAAAAATCGCAAACCTTTTAATGAATTTTGTATACCGAGGTGGGCTGGCTCTAGTGACTTTCGATAATTCGTTTATTTTCGCATTATTTATTGTGATATTCGGGAAATTGCTATATTTTCTCAATTCGCAAACGAATCGCAAACGATTGAGACCGTTTGCAAAAAAATCGCAAACCTTTTAAAGGATTTTGTATATCGAGGCGGGCTGGATCTAGTAACTTTCAATAATTCGTTTATTTTTGCATTATTTATTGTGATATTCGGGAGATGGCTATATTTTCTCAATTCGCAAACGAATCGTAAACGATTGAGACCGTTTTCAAAAAAATCGCAAACCTTTTAATGAATTTTGTATACCGAGGTGGGCTGGATCTAGTAACTTTCGATAATTCGTTTATTTTCGCATTATTTATTATGATATTCGGGAAATTGCTATATTTTCTCAATTCGCAAACGAATCGCAAACGATTGAGACCGATTGCAAAAAATCGCAAACCTTTTAAAGGATTTTGTATATCGAGGTGGGCTGGATCTAGTAACTTTCGATAATTCGTTTATTTTCGCATTATTTATTATGATATTCGGGAGATTGCTATATTTTCTCAATTCGCAAACGAATCGCAAACGTTTGAGACCGATTGCAAAAAAATCGCAAACCTTTTAAGGGATTTTTAAGCGATCGTGAAGTTGGCCGGCCATGTCGTTTTTCCGGAAATAACTTAAAAACGACAAAGTCACAAACGAAAAATTGGTAAGCGCCATCATTTGCAAACGAATCGCAAACATTTGAGACCGTTTGCAAAAAAATCGCAAACCTTTTAAAGGATTTTGTATATCGAGGTGGGCTGGATCTAGTAACTTTCGATAATTCGTTTATTTTCGCATTATTTATTATGATATTCGGGAAATTGCTATATTTTCTCAATTCGCAAACGAATCGCAAACGTTTGAGACCGATTGCAAAAAAATCGCAAACCTTTTAAAGGATTTTGTATATCGAGGTGGGCTGGATCTAGTAACTTTCGATAATTCGTTTATTTTCGCATTATTTATTATGATATTCGGGAGATTGCTATATTTTCTCAATTCGCAAACGAATCGCAAACGTTTGAGACCGTTTGCAAAAAAATCGCAAACCTTTTAAAGGATTTTGTATATCGAGGCGGGCTGGATCTAGTAACTTTCAATAATTCGTTTATTTTCGCATTATTTATTGTGATATTCGGGAAATTGCTATATTTTCTCAATTCGCAAACGAATCGCAAACGATTGAGACCGTTTGCAAAAAAATCGCAAACCTTTTAATGGATTTTGTATATCGAGGTGGGCTGGATCTAGTAACTTTCGATAATTCGTTTATTTTCGCATTATTTATTGTGATATTCGGGAAATTGCTATATTTTCTCAATTCGCAAACGAATCGCAAACGATTGAGACCGTTTGCAAAAAAATCGCAAACCTTTTAAAGGATTTTGTATATCGAGGCGGGCTGGATCTAGTAACTTTCAATAATTCGTTTATTTTTGCATTATTTATTGTGATATTCGGGAGATGGCTATATTTTCTCAATTCGCAAACGAATCGCAAACGATTGAGACCGTTTTCAAAAAAATCGCAAACCTTTTAATGAATTTTGTATACCGAGGTGGGCTGGATCTAGTAACTTTCGATAATTCGTTTATTTTCGCATTATTTATTGTGATATTCGGGAAATTGCTATATTTTCTCAATTCGCAAACGAATCGCAAACGATTGAGACCGTTTGCAAAAAAATCGCAAACCTTTTAAAGGATTTTGTATATCGAGGCGGGCTGGATCTAGTAACTTTCAATAATTCGTTTATTTTTGCATTATTTATTGTGATATTCGGGAGATGGCTATATTTTCTCAATTCGCAAACGAATCGCAAACGATTGAGACCGTTTTCAAAAAAATCGCAAACCTTTTAATGAATTTTGTATACCGAGGTGGGCTGGATCTAGTAACTTTCGATAATTCGTTTATTTTCGCATTATTTATTGTGATATTCGGGAAATTGCTATATTTTCTCAATTCGCAAACGAATCGCAAACGATTGAGACCGTTTGCAAAAAAATCGCAAACCTTTTAAAGGATTTTGTATATCGAGGCGGGCTGGATCTAGTAACTTTCAATAATTCGTTTATTTTTGCATTATTTATTGTGATATTCGGGAGATTGCTATATTTTCTCAATTCGCAAACGAATCGCAAACGATTGAGACCGTTTGCAAAAAAATCGCAAACCTTTTAAAGGATTTTGTATATCGAGGTGGGCTGGATCTAGTAACTTTCGATAATTCGTTTATTTTCGCATTATTTATTGTGATATTCGGGAAATTGCTATATTTTCTCAATTCGCAAACGAATCGCAAACGATTGAGACCGTTTGCAAAAAAATCGCAAACCTTTTAAAGGATTTTGTATATCGAGGTGGGCTGGATCTAGTAACTTTCGATAATTCGTTTATTTTCGCATTATTTATTATGATATTCGGGAAATTGCTATATTTTCTCAATTCGCAAACGAATCGCAAACGTTTGAGACCGATTGCAAAAAAATCGCAAACCTTTTAAAGGATTTTGTATATCGAGGCGGGCTGGATCTAGTAACTTTCAATAATTCGTTTATTTTTGCATTATTTATTGTGATATTCGGGAGATGGCTATATTTTCTCAATTCGCAAACGAATCGCAAACGATTGAGACCGTTTTCAAAAAAATCGCAAACCTTTTAATGAATTTTGTATACCGAGGAGGGCTGGATCTAGTAACTTTCGATAATTCGTTTATTTTCGCATTATTTATTGTGATATTCGGGAAATTGCTATATTTTCTCAATTCGCAAACGAATCGCAAACGATTGAGACCGTTTGCAAAAAAATCGCAAACCTTTTAAAGGATTTTGTATATCGAGGCGGGCTGGATCTAGTAACTTTCAATAATTCGTTTATTTTTGCATTATTTATTGTGATATTCGGGAGATGGCTATATTTTCTCAATTCGCAAACGAATCGCAAACGATTGAGACCGTTTTCAAAAAAATCGCAAACCTTTTAATGAATTTTGTATACCGAGGTGGGCTGGATCTAGTAACTTTCGATAATTCGTTTATTTTCGCATTATTTATTGTGATATTCGGGAAATTGCTATATTTTCTCAATTCGCAAACGAATCGCAAACGAATGAGACCGTTTTGAAAAAAAATCCAAACCCTTTTAAGGAATTTGGTATACGAAGGTGGGTTGAATCTAGTAACTTTCGTTAATCCTTTATTTTCGCATTATTTATTATGATATTCGGGAAATTGCTATATTTTCTCAATTCGCAAACGAATCGCAAACGATTGAGACCGATTGTAAAAAAATCGCAAACCTTTTAATGAATTTTGTATATAAGGGACATATAGGATAATTTATTTTTTTTTATTTTTCAAGTTATCGGAAAAAGCACTTTTAATTCATAATTCGCAAACGAATCGCAAACGATCAAGCCTAATTTGGGCGAAATTGGTCGATTGGTTGCCGAGTAATTGCGTTTTCAAAAATGCTAACGTGAAGTTAGCCGGCCATTTCGTTTTTTGCAAATAACTCAAAAACGACGAATTCGCAAACGAAAAATCGGTAATCGCAATCATTCGCAAACGAATCGCAAACGATTCGCGCTATTTTCGATCGATTTCGTTACAATGGCCGGTCAACTTCACGGAGGTGATAATTTGGGCGTTTTCGTATGTAGAAATACTATTGCAGAGCTGTCGTTACCACATTAATTCTGTTATAACTTATTAAGTACTGCAAGAAATGAATAGGTTTCAATTTTTTCATAACAATACACATAGCTTTAAATGAACTACAGAAAACTATTGAAAAACATATTATTATATGCTTTTAAATTTGTTTTCT